>JASAMV010002125.1:0-147010 GCA_030248065.1 Rhynchonema sp. JSB1_4
CAGAGTGTAGTATAGTGTTTGTGGGAATTAATTGAAAAATATTAGCAATAAAATTTCAATATTGTCCAATTGATGGTATAATTCAATTTCAATATCTAAAGTGAGCCAGCCCTGACCACCGTAACGATAGTGCATAACGTCCATGATAACCACGCCGATGTGCTCATGCATGAATAGAATTTTGTGAAGGAAGCCACAGTTCACATGTCAATTTCAATTGAAGACTCCAGTATGGTTGTCAAAGGTTATACACTACAGAAACGGAATGGGCAAAGTTACAAGCGAAGCGAGCATTGTGCAAAACCGAGACCAGACTTCGTGCGGAAACGTCAAATGCGTGTGGAAAACGGCGGCCTGGGCTAATGGTTTTGTCGTCAAATCATCTCATCAAAAAGTCGTCGAACACATGGGCCCCAGATCAGCGCGAAAAGTAATACATGTGTTCGACGACTCTGTTTGACGAGATGATTTGACGACATTACTATAAGCCAAGTTTTGAGCATTTTATGGTTGACGAGTTTTGGAAGCAACAGTTGTGTTTGCCCGACACACAGGGTGTAGAATATGCAATTGTTGTGTCACAAACATTTGTTGTGCACTTTATTGGGTACAACGCCGATTGTGGCTCAACTGATCTTGCTGCGGTTCCATCAACCCGTGGCGTTTTGCACTCTTCAACATTGACTGCTGGTTTCTCGTGTGGTCTTGTTGGATGCGAGGTGCCAAAATGACTGAAAATTTTTAGCACGCACCAGGCACGTGAGGACGCTTGTATATACGCTTTGCGTGTTTTTCACGCTTGTTGAAGGCAGACCGATGAACCCCGTATGGAACATCAGCCAGCCACGAGCATATTACAAACAACGCCAATAGGTCGGCTTTATTCGACTTTAGAACTCGAAGTCATGGGGGTGATGCCACCGCTTTTTGTTGGAGCCTAAGAATCGTATCGCAACGAAATGCTGTTTGTCAACCATATTATCGCAATATCGCACGTGGTTGTATTAGTGTGGTGTAAAATTGAGTTAAAAATGACAGATCGGTCACAATGCGCTGGGGCCAAATTGTCACGATCGAGGTTCTGCATCTGCTGTATGCACCTTATTCGGTGTATGCAGGTGCATTGGTGAAGTTTTGCAGAACAATAGGATTACGACAAACAACAGAGCTATACATATGTCACTCCGTGCAGTTCCAGCCCATGAAGTTATGTACATACCTATGTACCAAAAGTACCACAAGGTGCCCGTTTCCAATTACGGCTGTGGTCTGTTTTTGTAAGCGGCTGCCACTCACGCACGTTAATGCGCGTAGTGCGCTGTGTGCAAGATAACACAAAACCATCATTTCGATCCGAACCCAGCAGTTACGCGACAATCTGGCCCCAAAATCAGCCTAAGGTCCAGGAACGCTTTGATCAGTGCAGGCCTAAAATATTCACAATTATAGCTGTGAATACCCGCCATGCCAATCATACAAGCGCACATCAACCAATCAATCAATTCTTCGATCACCATCCCTTGTTCCAATGTCCCTGTCCATCGTCATCCCGTTCATCCATATGCGCTGCCTCATTCAGCCATTGACGTTGTTCCTGCAAAGCACAAGATTGTCAAGTGGATAACGCAGCTTTTGTCACCCGTCTTTTATACACGTGTTCGCGTTGGCCGCAAATTCTGCTGTGCCGCGTATCTGGCAGACACCCGCTTTGAAACATCGGTGTTCTCAGGGTGTGCAGCAAACGCAGTAGCACTAATCAATCGTTCAGGAGGGACTATTACGTTAGGCTGTGCGCACTTTGTAGTACAGGTATCCTGGATTGTCGGGATCGGGTTTGGCTTAGAGTTGACATTGATGTGGCATAAAATATTTTTGCCCATTGGCCACTGTCGTCAAGCATCAGCCAGCCACTCGCGCACTGGCTGTCTAGCACATACGCGTGCTGATGCATGGACACACGTGGCCAGCTGGCTGAGGTATGTATCACGGATGGGTGTATTAAAAGCATTTTGATGCCAAAGTCAAACTCAGATCCAAAAAGCCGACACCGACCACAGCTAACCCGGATTCAAACCAGTGACGTTATAGTTGGTCCGAGCAAGAAAGCTAGCTATGTACAAGCTAGCCGTTTACCCCAATTTGGGGGTATTGGTCCAAAAAACCGGGGTACAAAAATTGGTTGAAATTATGCCAAAATATAAACCTTAAAATGCGTGTTTTTGTGCATGTGTGAGCAAATCTGAGCGAATTTGACCATTTTGGCCTGGCCATTTTGGCACTAAAATCAACACTTTTTTGACTTGATGACCGTAGCGCGAATGCTAGCTTAGCCAGTTTGGGGGTATTAGTTTGGAAGCAAGAAAGCTATGTACCTACCTAGCAGTTGGGGTGTTACCCCATACCCCAAGTACTGTACATCACTGATGATTCCAGCATAGGTAGTGCACATAAGCGCCCCATGATTACCTTTTGAGATTATCGGCTTTCTTCTCACGTGTCCCCTTATGAAAAATACCCTATGATACAACCTCGCAATGGCCCGACCTTGTCCGATCGTTGTTCCAAGTCCTCCATGAACATGTTCATCAGCTCCTTGTATTCGCCGTGCGTGTTCTGCAACAAACAACTGGCTGCGAAAACCACGACACGCAGGTCAACAGTATCAAACATGAACCGTGGGGATTTTGACACCACAAACCTATGCACACATTCCAGGTTTAGTATACGTACAATCTCCGTGCAGTGCAAATAGCGCAACCAGTAGCAAGATTGTTTGCACCACCGCGGTTCATTTTGAGCCCCACCGGATGGCTATACATGACTGCGGTGAGTAACCACGGCGGACTGCGGCTCTAGCGGTTCAAGAGGGGCACAGGTGTCTGGGCCCCCTTTGGTCAAAATGGCTTTTGAAGGGGGCCACCATTTCGGAGAGAGGACCCCCATATAGCAGGATTTTCATTCTAATGCACATCAAGGGTCCAAAAATCGCGATACACTCACTTCCAAAAGGTGCAAAATTTTGGCGCATGCTGATTTTTTGTGTGGTAATTTTTTCATTTCATGGGGTTTCTTGAAAGCATCATTTAGAGGGGCTCCATTTGGAAAACTCAGGTACCGGAAAACGCCAAGCGAATCCCCTGGGGGACTATGTTGGGATTCACTTCGAATTTGAGGTCTCAAATAATTTCTCCAATGAGCCCGCGCTTTGTTTTGGCATGTGACACGTGAATGAATATGTCTGAAAATGCGGCGGGGTTGTTCGAAATAACTTTCGAATTAGTTTCCAGTGTTGGTTTATTCGGGGGGAGCATATTTGGCATTCTCCGGTACGTCACTCCTTTGATTAGACCTTTACCAGCTGCAACTTTACGTATGAACGAAAATCGTTTCTTATGGTCATTGAATCATCATCATCATCGATGTTTGCAACGTGAAATTTGGTATTATGGGACAGTGTGAGTCTACGCAGTTAGTCGGCATCACAACGTCCGCGTGATATTTATATCGTTATAACAATATTCGCTATAACGATATATTCGATACATTACGTCGTGTCCCGAAAACTCGCAATACTTAAGCTATTCGCTATAGCGATATTCGAGACAATCATTATGATGATAACAACGTCATAATAAACAATGATTTCCAAACACAAGAAAGCATGCGCGTCGTGCTGGATCACCTACTGTACGTAGTTTCTGTTTTTGCACTAGGTCTCCACTTATGTATGTATAAGTACTGAATTCGCTTTAACGATATATTCGTTATAACGATAATTTTCGTGTTGTCCCGTTGAGCTACAGTAGTAGAACGACTAGTGACTGTATCAACAAACGATGGCAAATAAAATAGTCGCGCAGAGAGAGTGTTTAGTCCCGTTCAGATGCCGCTGGCAGTGACGTAGGAGAGCGGGTGGGGTACAGGTGAGGTACCCCTCAGCCGTTTAAGGGGTACCGTACCCTGTCTGAGACCTCACAAGAAGGGAAAAGGAACCCTAAATCGCAAGATTTTCACTCTCGAACAGTTCAAAAGTTAAAAAAATCGCGCGTTTCGCTCGTCAAATACACACATTTTTTACTGGGTTCTAGTGGTTTCGGGAACAAAAAAGACATTTCGCGCATTACGCGCGCTTCTAATTGTTTGACTGATACGGGATTTAATCGGTACGGTGTCGAATTTGAACAAGCACCGTGGCGCGGGGCTGCCTCGGGCACAGTACCCCTCAGCCCGTCAGGGGTACCGTACCCCTCCCAGTAGTCACGAGAAGGAAAAAACCCGATATCGCAACAGATTTTAGCTCTCGAACGCTGCGCCCGCCAAATACAGGCACTCATTTTCACTGGTTTTGGTGGTTCCAGGAACAAAAAATGTCAAAATTTTCGCGGGCTACGCACACCTCAACTGATTTGACTGATACATGGTTTGATAGATGCCGAGTTTTGAACGAGCACTGAATAAAAGCGACGTTTCATAAATGGAACAAGCACGGGATAAAAATGACCTTTCGTCCAGGTACCCCCTAAATTCAGACCTATACATACCTATGCCCCTGGCCGCTGGGATAACCGAATCGTCTCCGTATGTGCGATGTGATCCCCACGTGAGAGGCCAGGAAAATTTTGCGTTTTCAAAAACTTTTGTGTGGCGCCTCCATTTCACTTAAAACGGCGTTTGCACTGCCAATTAAAGACTTTTTTCAATGTTTCAAAAATTTTTTTTTGTGTTTTTCGAAAAAAACAGTGCTCTGATAAATAATTTTTTTTCAACCCTGGCCGTGAATCCAGCCAGTCTCGTCTTGTTTTCACGGACGAGCGATGTATACCTGGTCATCGTCGGTGCGAACGCACCAAATCGCCACGTGAGCATTTATAGGTGATAGCAAATGTTATATGAAACCCCTTGCTGCACACAGCACCATGCATTACCATTTTGGTCATGTCGCCATTGTCAACGTCGGTGTCAATTTTGGTGCACCCACTGGCAGCATTGTCCGGTTTATCGTCGTGCCAAGGCATGGTCGTTATTTGGAATTCGTTCGTTCGTTTCGATCGGATTTGACTCCGATTTAATGTGACAAGCAAAAAAAATCGTTCGACAAGTGGATAATAATGAATAAGGAAACGTTGCAGTGCGCCAGCAATAAACGGGGGTCGTTGGCGTAGGTGGAACCATGTCATCAGGCTGATTGGCTGCACTTTTTGAGGGCCGTACCTACCACGATGTCTTCATAGCATCCCGTCCCGGACAACTTTGCGTGTGAGCCTAAAACCTGACATCTGCCAGCCATGATATTATCTTCAAAAACGTACGCCGCTACGGAGTGAAGTGCCATGTTAATCGCACGCTTCTGTACATTCGACTGGTACCTAGGTAGCTGTGAAACATCACACAGAATGCATACCCGATGCACCAGCACACAGAAACAAACGCATATTTGTACGTTATCAGATTCAGTCACCTGCTGATGCCTAATGATCAGTGCACTTTGTTGCAGTGCGCAACGGTGCCACTTCAGCACCTTATACTTGTACATCCAAACTGTCAGCTGGGCAGGGAACTGCGCATGGTACGGTGAGGGCGGGTCAAACGCTTCGCTGTGATATCGAAATATCCATTTTCCGTGCAAAATTGTGCCCAATTACATGCGCATTATCATGGCTCGCATGTGTGGGATGATATGACTTGTATAGTCCAACCACGAGCTCATGAGACGACTGTTTTTGAAGTTGGCTTGTGCGGATCCAATAATGTTCCGGTTCCACGTATTTCGGAAACGAAAGAAAGAGAAAAACGCACGTATTTTGTAAAAACACGCTCTCCACCTCGGTGCGTAAATTCCCTTTTGACTGTGTTGAATAACGTTGCTGTTTGCGCAAGCACGTAACAAATTGAGGTGAGGTCAGCCAGCTGGAACTTGTCATCATCTCTCGCAGCCCAATCTCTTTCTGTTGCTTTTCGAAGCACGTATAACCGGAGCATTTTTGAATCCGGCCAGGCAAGCTTTAAAAAAGTCGTCTCATGAGTTCATGACTGGACTACACCGTGATCTGACATGACATGCTGCACAGCATGCGCGTGAAACTTGATGATGAATCTTGTCCGGTCTTTTCTTGGTTGCCACCTCACTTTACTGGTTCCGTATCTTTCTTTGGGCCAATGAGCCGTTTGGGCCACAGCACGTTTTGGGCCATGTTACTTTTCGGGTCAGGTACTTTTTGGGCCACGTTATATTTCGGACCACGTACCTTTTGGGCCACGTACCTTCTTGGACAGGCACCTTTTGGGCCATATATTTTTTGGCCCACGCGCGCATGGTGTATCTTTTGGGCCAGGTATGTATACGTTTTCGGCCAGGTACCTTTGGGCCACGTGTGCATGATGTACCGTATCATTTTAGGCCACATGTTTATTTTTAGTCAAATGATCGCTTGCGCATATACAGCACTTTGGTTTAACGTGCATGTAATGTCAAAATAATGACGTGTACCTATGTACATAGAGTTTGTGTCTTAGTTGCGCTCACTTGCTCAAGATGACCTTATGCGCAAGTTTGAAGGCCGATTTTGATCACTGAGACACGCTCTCATATTCGATGTATAAGGTATAGGCAGCCCATCGGCTCATGGCACTTTTTACACGCACAGCGCATGCAGCAGCACACGCCATTTTCTAAACAAAACGTACACTTTGGGCGAATGTCATACTTTGATGACCGCTTTTTAATTTATTCAGTTTTCATTTTCTGCTTCATATAACACTTCTCTGCACTGTTGCAAAATTTGAGGATGTTTCAACTCATGACTGCAGAGAATAGAGGCATTCATTGATGGCAGTAATGTAGCGTGCAGCCTGTGTGTATTGAGTGCCATGAGCTGGCGGATTGCCTATCATTGCCACACGGGATCATGTGTATGTTCGGCTCGGCCGTTTGCTTACACGTCACTGCTTAATCGTATGCATCACCTTCAAGACACGGCCATTGGTCATGCAGCAATTGTCTGTCCAACAATGAAGCCTGTCTCTGCCCAGTATTCCCAGCCACTGCCGATTCAATAACATTTCTCAGGTGCACACCACGCCACCATAACACTCGTCTACGTCATCGATTGAAATGAACCAAGTTTTAAAATTGTTGCTGTGAAGTGGATCTGGGCAGTAAACACAAATGGGAATTGTTGCAAACCATATTTGGGAACGTGCTTCAGGTTCTTTTCAAGCAATCGCAAGTCTAACGCGAAGTCTACAAAGTTTGGGTTCCGGTAGCCGGTTCAACTCAGGCCAATTTTAAAATCGATGGTTTTCACGTGAATTTGGTCCGAATTGTACCGTGTTTGGGTTCAGGCATAGGATTAAGCAGCGATATGTAAGCGAATGGCCGAGCCGAACACACAAATGATCACGGCAATGAAGTTACCTTATACATAGAATATGAGAGTTCCAGTAAATGCACGATACCTTGGGTAAGGACCAGGATCACGCCCACGGTACCCACACTATGTGGCGAACTAATCTGGCGTCGGTTGTGGGAAAGTTGCGCAACCGATGCCACATGCATTTTGGACCAAGATTCACGCCTTCCATCAAAAACATATGTGGGGCACAGCTGTGTGTGGGTATCATTTGAGACAGTCATGTCAGAGCGACATACCCGTGTGCAGTGCTCGAACGGGATCCCGATCCGGAGGTTTTCAATCCCGATAAGACCCCGATCCCGATTAATATTGCGGATCCCAATCCCAACCCGGCATTTTTATCGGGTAATATTATATTATATAATATCGGGTATATTTATTTTTTAATATTAAATGGTCTCCATGTCGTTACTGTTTCTGTCAACTCTTTAGACCCTATTTGTTTTGTTGTTGAAACATTAATGGCTCCCAAAACGCTGGAAATAGAAAGTGCGTATAATTATCGATCGCCATCAACACACAAGCATAGACGTAGACGGCAGGTTAGTTGATGTTACATGAATGATAATATAAGGCTCGTGGGTAAAAACCATTTGACGGCGCGGGATACATTTCAAGAGTTCTTATGGGTGCCAATTTTTGATCATGGTGTGATTTTTTGGGGTTTTCGTCTTGTCAGCTGACTTTGGGATCTGGAACGAAGCCAAACAATCTTCTCCTAGATTACTTTTAATTAGAAAATCTGTTCACTTGCAGTTGTTCGGGGTTAACTGCGGATTGTGATCCAAAGTAGATTGCGCGTTACAAAAACTGACTATCCAAAGGGATTCACTGTGAGCGATATCAAACTTAGTGATCGGATCGGACCGGTCCTCCTTGGTCACGTGACTTTTTTGAATTAAGGATGTTAAAAAATTTTCCTGCCACTAATGAGTGTATATTGTGTTGTTCTGATTTCCATAATACATATATTTGGGCCCGGTACTTTTGGGCCACGCATTTTTTGGGTCATGTACTTTCTGGGCCAGGTAGAGTTTGGCCCATATCACCGAAAAGTTGTTTTGTAATAATTATTTTATTAATCAGATAAGCGAAAGGGAAAACAACAGTAATAATAATGGTAACAGCTGTATATATCGAGCAATACAAACAGAAATCAACAGTAGTATACTAAATTTCTAATTTCGTTGCCTCATGTATTTTTACAGACGCAGGAAAACTCCCGTTCGAAGTCGAAGCAGGCAATAAGCTCAACACACAGTCAAAAGCCACGCAGCTGACACACACAGCTTGTGCGACTGAAACATTCGAAACGCACACGAGCCAGCTGCGTGGCTTGTTGACAGTGTGTTGAGCTTGTTGCCTGCTTCGACTTCGAACGGGAGTTTTCCTGCGTCTGTAAAAATACATGAGGCAACGAAATTAGAAACTTACTATACCAGAAAACACCAAAAACCAATCAATAAAATCACTCAAAATCTATATCGACCAAAAATGGAACCATCTCCGTATGAATGATAGGCACACGACTGTGACAAAAAGAGAAAGAACAAAAACCGCGTAATGACAATTAGAACATGAAAAAAACGCAAAGCCAGCAATTTCCATACACAGTAATAAATGACGCTTGACCAACATAAATAATAATAATAATAATACAGTGACCAACGATCGATATTGCAAGATACACGCGCATTCGTACTGGCTGGGTTATTCACATGATAAGGATATGTATGTAGGCACAATGGAAACACACAGTCAATTTGAAATCAACAGATAAAAATCTTGGAAGCACGAAATCACCATCAAAATAGCACAATACGTATATAATCGACATCGACATAACTACATAAATACAAGCCCATCACGTTCAGTGGATTAGGCAAACAGGTGGAAACACCGCGAGCTATGATGCGACACGGTACATAAAGCCGTTGTTGCATCACCTAATGCGTGGTTGGTAGGTAGAAATAACGAACGTAAAATTTTGTTTTGCGCTCGGCTAATTCACGGAACCTGGAGAGATTTGATATCAAATTCATTAGTAGTTGAGGCACAACGCAGGAACCCCCAGCAGCCACCATCACATGTGTGCCACCGGTACCGCTTCACATTGGTCCACATATGCGACGAAACAACTTTGTGAAAATAATGGGAGACACATGTAATGTTTACTGGCGCCAACCACGTGAGACGGCAAGTGACATATGTGGTCAACCAAAGTCGTCAACCGAAGCAGTTCGGGGTGATCGCTGGGAATAGCATAATACATTGGATTCGGAGTGAGTTGAGGACGATCTGCATCGACTGACTCCACGGCGGCAATCCGTTGTAATAAATAAAAGTAGAGACAAAAATTTTAGAATCTAGTATACCATCGATATTTAATGCATTAAGATTATGGTTTGCTCGCTCATAAATATGAACACAAGTCCATTAAAAATGAGAGACAAAAAATACCACCGTAGCACATTGCATTAAAAAATTTTTTCGGGACGAATGAAAAAACGTTACACACGATTAAAAATCGAATCATCTGCCGAAGAAAATTACATTCGCATCGCATTTGCGAGCTCTGAGCAAAGACACCGTGTAAGTTGAGAACCAAATCACCAATTTCAGAAGGGCACAGCTGATAACAGAACAAACAGAAATCATTCGTATGATCAAAATATATAGAATTCTTAAAGAATCGAAATATGCAGATAAATGGCGCGCGGCGCTACTACCATATATACGAAAGGAGACACTAAAATACATAACGCCCACAACAGTTGTTGGGGACACAAAATCTCAATAAATACCCACACATACGCAATCTATCGTGCAGCCAGTCGTGATTGCATCGCATGGAACTTCTCCCAAACGCGTTCGCGCAGCTGCCGTCGCTGTTCGAGCACGCTGTGCTTGTTCTCTTCCATCCATTCGATCACCGATTCAGAAATGTGCGGCGAACCGACCGTCGGCGGATGCTGCAACACGAAACATTTTTGTGTTGGCTCGGTATTTATTTCAAAACAGGCGCAATACGCAAGCGCTATTTGACCGCAAATTGACAGGTTTTGGGCACAATTTTAAAAGTAAAATGTAAACAGCCTTGTGCGTGCAAGTCCACAGTGCAGTCTGCGTCTAAGTGCCAAATTTTCGGGTGGGAAAGTTCGAGATTGGCTGATCCCAGGAACATCAACCAGGCCAGGCTACGATCATACAAGCTATTGACTAGCGATTAGCTGTCCAAAAACTACTTTTACGCTGGTCAAAGTAAGAAATATTGAAGTATCCTTAATTCAAGTCACGTGAACACTGCAGGTCCGACTAAACACGAGGGCACGGAGGCAACCTAATGTTAAATGGAGCCCAAATTCATGATCATCACAACAACCCTGTTCGCTGTTGATTACCTGCACGAACACTTGGTGTTTCTCGTCGGCGCATCGTTTCGTTTCGTCGTTCTCCACAATTTGGTCAAGTGATTCGAACGCAATCGCCTTCGTTGGCCCTGAAGTGAACATTTCAACTTGTGCAACTGATCCGAAAATACGCACGACTGAAGATTTGGGCAAAACATGCAGCCGACAGCAGTACGACTGTGTCAACGGTTGGACCACCTTGGCGTAAAGGCAATTGTTGTGTGCGCCGTATTCTGAGACAGAGCGCAGTGCACTAATTTCAAGGTACATGTAGCACAATGAAGGTTGTTCCACACAGTGTTGTGGCAGACAAATGGTCGCAAGGTACCCTTGCGGCGGGGCGGATGGATCCAGATGGTTGCAAAGTACCCGCTACCTAGCCTCCGGAAGGTTGCCTAGTCAAACCCGACCCCAGCAAAGTGCAAACCCGCCGAAAGTTGACAACAGAATGAAGACCGCCGTACCCTGTCTGCGCGGTGATTCAGCGGCGGCGGCAGCAGTTGCAGGGACATGATTGGTGTTCGGTGACGCGTCACGTGACGACTCATAGCCGAGGTCGGACGGTGTCGTCGATGTGACACTCCAATTCGTCAGCACACTCGGCGACTTGCGTGTGCTCGTCTGCAAATGGCAATCGATCGTTTTTCAAACGCACAGGTCAGACCGCAGCAAAAAAGGCGCGTGACGGCCAACGTGATGTTCACATGTGATCTCGCAAAGACAGTACCAGTTCAAAGCGCCTGATATCGTTTTTGTTTGCAAACCTCGCCTAGGTAATAAAGGTCGATTTATACTTCCGGAAAGTACAAGTCAAAATCCGGAGATGTCACTACCACGCAGTGCCCGGCAAGGCAGTGACTGCTTGTAGTGATTGCCTGCTCTGCTCTGTCCATTGGCCGCTGCCTGCCGTCTGCTGTTCTTGCTTTGTTGATGAGTTAACAGAATGGGCAGTCACAAATTCCTAACTGCTACTGCCAGGCAGTCAGAGTATAATCCGACCTTAACACCAAGCAGTGCGCTTACCGCAGCAAACACGTTCTATCATTAACAGCAATGTCCTGTTGTTGAGCAAAAAAAGCAAAGAGAGCAAAAACACTTGAACAAATGCAATTGGCGCGCACCGATGTGGACGATATGCTGTCAATCTCATCCTCGTCATCTGCCCGCTGATTGGCTGCGGCGGCGGCGGCGCTGTGACCAATAAGCGTGCTCGTGTCAGCAGCCAATCGGCGTGCAGCGCGTCTGATGCGTCGATGTGGGTACACGGGTGACATCAGATGCAGCGATGATGGACTCATCGGTTGCGACGACGCGCTCAGCTCTGTAATTACAGTCACTATTCGTCATAGTGATACAATTCGACTCGACGTGTCCCCTACAACAAATAGTGACAGCAGAATAAATTTGTTGGGCAGTGTCAAACATACTTACATACTTTGTCAGACTTTATGCGTTGAGGATACTTGAGAAAAATATCGCTTTTTCGTCTGAGAACAACGTTGAACTTGGAGAGTTGACTGATACAACGGAACAGATGATACGATATGATGGCCTGGCTGGTACGCACTTTGACGGCTTGCTGTTGTCGCGGACTTGGACTTTTCATCAACTATTTCTGCTCATTACACCCTGTTATGAAGTAGTAGCCCGTCACTTGCGCACCGGTTGAATAACACACACGCGTGTTCTGCTGCACATGCACACAAGGCGCGCTGGCTGAGGTTTCACGGATCGGGTGTACGTATTATGTAAAAACATTTTGATGGCAAGCACAAGTCAAACCTGATGCCGACCACACCCGTCCCAGGAGGGATCCGGCAATGTGGGGCGTCAGCCCTCACAGTGTAGGAGTAGGGTGTCGGTTTTTTGGACCCGACGTCCGACACCCGCCATTTACATTTACAGTTCAAGTCACCAACCATGTTATGAGAAAAACCTTCCTCAAAATATATGTTCGACCCAAGTTTCCATCAAAAAGCGTGGGTGTCCGTTTTCTTCAAAATCCTTTTATTTGAGTAAATACAGCCATGTTTCATCAAATGAGCCAAATGACCTGTTTTTGCTCCAAAAATGCGACGTCGGGTATTTTTTTTAAACTGTCGCTGCCGGCTTTCAAACCTTTTTTTAAACTGTCGGTCCGGATGTACAAAAAAACTAAATGAAACACTGCTATACACTCACTTTCATTTCTACTGCAGGGGCATCGGGCTATTTGAAAGTGTAGCTGTCCGGTACGCGCCGGATCCCGATGCCTACCCAGAAGGACGCCATCAAATTGTGCATGTCCCCACACCAACCGTGTGCATTCAGCGACGGTGACAGACTGCGTCGCGGATGCCTGTTGTCCGATTTGTGCCGCGATGGTGTGAGCGTGCGGCGACGATCGATAGACATCGATGATTGATTGGTCTGATCAGTGTTGTTGTTGATGATGTGCAATGAATTGACACGAGCGCTCAGATATTCGGACGGCGACAGCGACTTGGGCTGCAACCAGGGTTTTTTTTTCAAAATTCACGAGGTGCAACTTAGGTGCAACCCCCCAATTTTTAGGTGCAAGCTGGCCAAAGTAGGTGCAACCCCTATTTTGGACAAAAAACGCCAATTTTAGGCTTTTTTTGCCAGGTTGTGTGTTCAATGCTATTTGCGTGCTTTTAGAAGTTCAATAAAGTTGTAACGTAATGAATGCCTTTTCCTTTAGCAAAAGCAAACTTTTCAGGGAAAGTTCAACATTTTGTACCACATTTTGTACTAGTTTCATTATTGAGAACCGATTGAGAAGAAAACGAAACAGTAAAATTTTCATGTCACCACATCCACATTTGGGGGTCACGTACGAATCAATTACTTTCGCTGTTCGTTTACTGTGTGGGTATCTAATACTGTTGTCATGCTCTGCTCTAGTTCTAGTCAGTGTAGTTCCTGGGCGAGGGGGTCCGCTCCTAAGGTACACTAACCGCAGCGACCAAGGTACACTAGTACACTAACCGCCGCACCAGTTACGCTAACCGCCGCAATTTTTGCTTAAAATAGGCATTTTTAGCCCAAGATGGGCATTTTAGGCCTAAAATGGGTAATTTTCAGGTCAATGTTGTCAAAAGTCGCCAAAATACCCTATTTATGGAGAATTTTTTCCAAAAAAAGGGCAAAAATAGGTCAAATTTTTTACCTCAAAGGACTTTTTCCTGAATTTTGGTCTTCCCCCCTCCTTCCCCCACAGGGAGGCACACTAACCGCCGCACCGACAAAGTGGGTAGGTTCACTAACCGCCTCGCCGGACCAGGAACTACACTGATCCTAGTACAGCATGTATTTGTTTTGAATCTTATCACCAGCACACCAGGTACTAACTGTGTACGAAATCAATCAATCAGATCAATATTTTTTGTCGATGTCGACCAAATGCTTCGATGGAATTTATTGGAAGGAATGAAAAGCCGCGCAGCGCATTTTTTTTGTTTGTAAGCTTTCCAACCTTAAAAGATGCTGTATAAATGCTAGCAAATAAGGGCCCAAAATTTTAGGTGCAACCTTGCACCTAACCCTGAATTTTTAGGTGCAATTCTGATTTTTTAGGTGCAAATTGCACCTAAAAAGTGTCTAAAAAAACTATGGCTGCAACGAAGTGCAACGTTGACATTCCAGATAAAGGGTGGACTGTTCGAAACGGTGTACACAAGTGTTAGGTCGGCCGAAAGCTCGGTGCAAACTTAATGGGAAACTACACCGAACTTTCTTACACTGAGCTTTCGACCGACCCTGACACCGAGCCCTGGTTTACGCCGTTTCGGAAATTCCGTTCCCCCCAAAGTCATGCCACTCACTACCCAACCACCACAGTCGTGGGGTTCGTACTCGTTCATGCTATCACAAACTTGATTGATCACTGACAATCGATCGATTCCTGCTTGTAGCATCCAAACCGTAAAGCGAGGCGGGAACAGTGGTGTCGTTGAGAAATCGAAATTTTCCCATACCCAGCCCAATTTTCGGAAAATTTCCCATACATACCCCCAAAAATCAAAAATTTCCCATACCAGGGGGGAGTTCTCCAAAAACTCAAAAATTTCCCATACCCGAGGATGGGGGTTTTGAAAAATGCCCCCAAAAATCTTCTAAAAGTACCAAAAATTGGTCTAAAAAGCGCGTAAAACAGAGTTTTCTTGCGGCAGCAAGCGATTTTTGACATTTTTGGACGAAAAATGGTCAATTTTGGTACTTCTCGGGGTCAAAAAGTCATTTCTTAGGGGTGCTTGTTCGAAAAGTGAAAAATTTCCCATACCCCGTATCCCCGGCCGATTTCCCATACCAGGGGGGTAACCTTCAAATGTGCGGCAAGAAAACCAACCCGCGCACCTTTTTCAGTCTTCGAGCACAGGCGCACGGTGTCTGCGAACAGCTGGCGCAGGCACTCTGTTCCTCCACATCCGAGCCCGTCGGCTCTTCTTTGCCGTTTGAAGTCGGAGGCGGCGTTTCCGATTTGGCCTTGATCGCCTGACGTGAAATTATGCTCTTCACGGATGACTTTCATTATGATTCTGCTCGTGTCAGGGTTGGATTAAAAATTTTTTTTATTATCGAACTTTTTTTTTTAACTTTTTTGAATTTTAAAAAATTTTTTTTAAGATTTACTTTTTTTTATTCCGGACCACAAAAATTTCGGTTCTCAACGTGAAAAATTGTCGAAAATTTTTGTAAGTATATTTGATTGCACTTGAGAATATAGGAATAGTTCACACCGACCAGTTGTGTTCACAAACGGGCAGTAGCGAGGTTATATTTTTTACAATGAGCCAGATAACGTGACAATGCGCGTTGGGGATAGCCTGTCCACCATATGTACCAACATCTGTAGATTGTAGTATAAAAAGTGAAGGGAAAGTGATGTCACGGGAAAGGTAAATGATTGGCACATTTTTAAGCAAAGTTACATGAAAACAGCGGCATAACCCGCGGTGTTGGAACGATAATTTTGGACTTCAAGCAGATTTGACTTCCTAGAATAACTGAATGCGCACATAATGACGGCTGCTCAGGTTGTTTAGTGGAGCCACGGACTGTCTAACGTTGTAATGACATTGTACAGATGCGAAATGCAAGCGCCGCAGGCGATTTTTTGAGAAAAACAAGCAGAAACATGCATTTTCACCACAAAAAGGGGGAAAATAATAAAAAAAAGTTGTGAAATAATAAAAAAAAGTGAACTTACGTTTCTAATTTTTAAAAACCGAAAAAGTGGCGAACTTTTTTTTTACAAAAAAATTTTTACTTTTTTTTTTAACCCAACCCCGGATCGTGGATTGTTTCTGTCAACTCTTTAGACCCTATTTGCAGTGTTGTTGAAACATTAATGGCTCCCAAAACGCTGGAAATAGAAAGTGCGTATAATTTATCGATCGCCATCAAAACACAAGCATAGACGTAGACGGCAGGTTGGTTGATGTTACATGAGCGATAATATAAGGCACGTGGGTAAAAACCATTTGACGGCGCGTGATACATTTCAAGAGTTCTTATGGGTGCCCATTTTTTTATCATGGTGTGATTTTTTGGGGGTTTCGTCTTGTCAGCTGACTTTGGGATCTGGAACGAAGCTTCCAAGATTATTTTTGATCACAAATCTGTTCACTTGTGCGTATGAAGTTGTCGGGGGTTAACTGCGGATTGTGATCCAAAGTAGATTGCGTGTTACAAAAACTGACTATCCAAAGTGATTCACTGTGAGCGCTATCAAACTTAGTGATCGGATCCGACCGGTCCTTCTTGGTCATGCGACTTTTTTGAATTAAGGATGGTAAAAAATTTTCCTGCCACTAATGAGTGTATATTGTGTTGTTCTGTCTGATTTCCATATTTTTGGGCCAGGTACTTTTGGGGCCACGCATTTTTGGGCCAGGTCCCTTTTGGGCCACGTACGTTTTGGGCCAGGTACTTTTTGGGCCACATGCACATGGCGTACCTTTTGGGCCCGGGTACTTTTCGAGCCACGTACCTCTTGGACCACATGTGTATTTTCATTCACATTATTGCTTACGCATATAGAACTGGACAACGTTTGTGCTCTCACGACGTTTGATGAAAACAGTGATTGCAGTATGAGCCTGTCTGACTGACAAAAGTGCCCATAATAACCGGTACAAACCCTCACACAACCTGTCCGTTTCAACACCAACATTCTTTGTTGTTGTTTTCTTCTTTTTTTAGGTAGTATAGATAGCAACGCCGGATTATTTCTGTCAACTCTTTAGACCCTATTTGTAGTGTTGTTGAAACATTAATGGCTCCGAAAACGCTGGAAATAGAAAGTGCGTATAATTTATCGATCGCCATCACCACACAAGCATAGACGTAGACGCAGGTTGGTTGATGTTACATAAATGATAATATAAGGCACGTGGGTAAAAACCGTTTGACGGCGTGCGATACATTTCAAGCGGTTTTATGGGTGCCCATTCTTGATCATGGTGTGATTTTTTTGAGGTTTTGTCTTGACTTTCATTTGGATGATATGAATGAGCGAACAGATAAGATGAAATGACTGATATTAACTGATACTGACTGTTGTCAACGCAACTGCCTGTGTGTCGCCCAAATGATCAATAGTGTGTGTTTGGCTGTGAGCAGATAAACGCGGAATGCGGAAATTGGTGAGCAGATAAACGCGGAATGGCAGATTTCTGCATTCCGCGTTTATCTGCTCACTTTTGCGGAATGGTGTCGCCGCGCTAGTCCAATGTGTTCCCACTGTGCTGCATAACACACACCAAGCCAGTTGCTTTTGGACGAATCACAGAGGCACGCATACCTTGTTCTTTTTGCGCGCCTTGGTCTTTTTCGACTTTTCATTTGGATTCGCCGTGCTCAGCTGGAGTTCAGCACACAAACGCTCGAAGGATTCGTTGAGCACACCTTCTTTTGATTCGATGTACGACTGCAAAAGCGTAGTGCAAGTTAATGGCAGTGTGACAGATGTAAGTGACTGTGTTGAAAGGGAAAGAACCTTACACCTACCTACCAACAATGAAGAGAGAGAAACGCAAAAAAGAAGATGTGGGCGGGCTTCAAATTGTGATTGAAGAACAAAAACAGTCAAAGAGCCACAGACACATTCCAATTCAACTGCAGTATGGAATATTATTCCGATCCAAACGAGCAGAAACAAACACAACGAACCCCTACCTGAAAGTTGGCAGCGAGGGCAATCACGGCGGTGCAGTAGAGCAATTGATAGCTGTTCTGTACGACACGGACGGAGGCGTTGAGTCGATGCAGTCGCCCGTGCAGGTACAGACCGAGACACGTCAACACCTCGACCTGCCCGATCTCAAGCGTTTTCGCGTGGCGTTCGCGCGTGCTGCAATCATCGGTTGGTTGGTGTTTTGTTCAAAATTCAACTGAATGATGGACGTAGTTTGAAGCAAATCGAAAACGGCAAAGAATACAATGAGCTCAAGCTAGTTCTGCAGATGGCGATGACATAGCGTCATGAAGTACTTGAGTTGACGAGAATATCCGTCATTTTAGGTTCACATGCCCATCTGGTGCAGCACACTAACGACATGGTATCCTGGTGCACCGTCCGCCCGTGAAAACAGGACAGACTCATGGCCGTTACAACATTGTTGGGTACCCGTGTGAACGGGTCGCACACCAAAGTCTAGAAGTGACTACAACCGGGTCACGAAGACATTTATCAGTGCCCAACCTTCCATTCAATTCGACTTGCGCGCGTTCTATCAGCGTGTCCATATAATTCACACAGCCCTTCACATGCAGATGTTCGCCCTCTTTGCAGTAGCGCAGACCGGCGTACAATTTGGCGTTGTAGCCGCGTTCTTTGCTTGTGTCCACACCGCCGGTCAGACATTGGTAGGCTCTCGTCAGCTTGTTCTTGCATTCCGGACAGAAACTGCAGTCAAATCCAACAATCATGTACCAAAGCCACCATAAATGTGACAAGATTTTGCGTGTTGCATGAACAGGGATTGGGTGCTATGCTATGTGCACCGGGATGTGACTGACAAGCTCAGGTGTACTGCACTGCAATGTGCACCTAGACTTTCACTTCATAGCCTAAATGCGAAACTCAACATTTTACCCTAAATTTGGCAAGAAAAACTAGGAAAAGCAAGAACTACGAGATATTACCTTCACAAAGAGCTCTATTTTGGGTTCGAAACGTCGGTGTTAATAAAAATCTGTGTGGTATTCGTATCTCATAATCATAAGAACTACGAGAATGAAATGACATCGGTGAGCCGCGAACCATCAACTTGTTCTGCGGCAACATGGACAAGATCAAAATTCAATGGTGCACTCGCAATGTACCCCAAAATGACAAATTACGTTCGCAACATAAACATAAAAAACAAAAAAATATACCATCAACAAACATACCGATGTTTTCGCAAATACGACTCCAACATTTCATATAAACTATCGGCCTCAACGATGCCACACTCATCACGACATTCGGACGACATCACCGACCACAGATCGGACCAACTCGAGCTGCAAAATTGCAATCGAGAAACAATTTCAGGATCGTCACCACCCCGGTCCAAACCACCGACCAGCTGCCCGTCTTGCACGAGTGCGTCTCCAGCATATGCAGCTGACATCGTTTGTTCGTCTGACCTTTCTTCGTTTTCGTCAGCGTGTCGAGAATGTAACGACATTTGCCACTGAAACACGCACAGATAGATACAAACAGGAAGGACAACATGCATCAGGCTTGAAGACCAGTCAGGCCTGTTTTGGTCACCGGCGTTTTCGATACAGCCAAGGCACGGTGGCACCAATCACAAAACGTACACAACGGTCAAAATATCTTCTTGTGTCCTCACACCATATTAGGTGCGCAATTCGCACACATATTATGCTTACTATCGATCAATCTTTGCGATTTTCTAGCTGTGATTCTTGGCCGGCGAGCAAAGTGATTGAACGAGCGTGAACCAACTGATTGGCGATCACATATCGATGCAATCGTTTGTCGTCATTCAACGTGGATTGATCCACCGTCAACTCAATCGCGTCATCGCCGTCCCGTGCCACAACTTTGAACGGATCGAGTGCTTCGTAGTTGAACACGCCGATGTCGCCGTACAGCTTCTCCACGCTGCAAAATTGACAAAAACAATTTTTTTTAAATTTTTGCCCACGAGAACTGCAGGCATGTGAGCCAAAAGAGGCAAGAAGCAATGGCGTGGCCATTGGCCAAAGCTATCTAGCCTCCTAAAACGGGAAGCATTGTTCTAGTTTTCCTGGAACTTGTTAAAAAATTGCCCAAAATTATTTTTTGACCCCAGATTTTTTTGGGGGCGAACCCCACCCCTCCCTGACCGGGTATCCGGAGCGGAGGCACCTGGCACCCAGAATTTTCGGTCACTGGGCAGGTATTCTGACTTTTTGATTTCCCAACAACCAAAAACTGGTACCGACCAGCGTCGACAACCGACGCACGGCACCAACTGAGTGACGTAACTGCTGAATTGGTCGTCATCGATGGTCAACGCTCGTTTCAGCTCGCCGCAGTCGCGCAGACGTTGCACCTGGACAGGATTTGGCCGTGTGATTGAATTCGTTTGCACTTTGGATCAGGCAAGACACAAGCAAACAATCAGTCACAACACCTTGACCTGACCATGAAAAAAAATCATTTTGGAACTTGGGCTTCGAAAATAAAATTAACCACAAGCCCAACTACCAAAAGTTCCATTTTTTCAGGGTTTCAAATTTTCACGATCAGGGATGTTTGGAGGACCGACATCATCTGCTCATGCCTGCTTTGGATATATTTTCTCCACGAATCTCACCTTGCTGACGAAGGATTTGAGTGTCATCGGTGCTGGTGGCACTCCGCCGGGCACATGTGTGGCGCCACGCACATCCGCCAGCGTACACGCGTCGTCCATGTCGGCGATCAGCTGCAAATTTTAGTGCGCATCATCTGGTTTGCAACAATTGGGATTGGGATAGGATTATATTGGAGCGATACCGCAGGGCGATCTAGAATTCTCAAGGGGCGAAATTGCCACCTTAGCTGGCGAAAAACAGCCCGTGCCAGGACACAAAAAAACCCTGGGGACCTCGGAAACTCAACATTGGGAGATGGAAATCTTCACGAGCTGCATCCACCTCCGTTTTTTTCTTTCCCGGCGGGCTTACTTTCATGCTTTCTTTCAGGCTTAGACTCCAGCCAACAAGACCTGTCCAAATTCAAATTAGACTTCGTGGTCACGGTGGGATTCGAACCCGCCCCGTAACGTGGATGGTGTTCGTGGAGATGTCTATGCGCGCTTAAATTCAGCAATTCGGCAACGCACCGTTCGCATGTCATCGACGACCACCGGCAATCGTCGGCCTTTCAGATTCAGGGGTGGGTCCGCGTCATCATCGCGAACCACACGCGCCAGACGTGGCAATGCCATCGACATTCTGTCTCGCGCTTATTTTTGTGAAGCTCTGAAATGATTGAAGAAATTATATCAAAGCTCATTGCTCAAACGGTTTTTTGCGATAAATTCAGTGACCTGCCTTGCAGTGCTGTGGCTGCTTCTGAGGGGGAAGATACTGTACCCTGATCCCAAAATAAGGGGAGATACCACACCCTCCATCTGACAATATTGTGGAGGCTGGGGGAAGACCCAGCTTGGGGGGGGGAGATTTTTTGAGGGGGAGCTACTGCACCATACTACTTTTCTTGGGAGTGCATTTTTGTGGGTTAAAATGTGCACATTTCGCGCTCAGTACGCAAATTTTGGCGCCTTTGGTCGACTTTTGCCGAATTTTAGCCATTTTTTGACAAAAAATGCACTTTTTGGGAAAAAGCAGGGGAGATACAATACCAGAGGGGAGAGGCCTGTAGTGCCTTTTGGGGAACCGCCACCCCCAGCACTGGTGCGTTGCGAAATTAACACGAATACGGAATACCTGTGTAAAATGTCAATCTTTGCCGACATAAAACAGCAAAGAAATTTCAAAACACCAGAACCAAGTAGCACCACGACCACACAGAACAGAGCCCAAACACCAACATTACCTTGCAATTCGCAATGCAACCGTGCAGTGACTTTTGAATGCAGTATGACGTGTCTGCCTGCACTGCACACTCATGCAAACAACAGGCACAGGCAGTCGTCGTAATGGAGTATCGTTGTGCTCTTGTTGGGGATTATCAATTTTGACCTGGAAAACACAGCATTTCGTGTGAAGAAGCGCAATTAATAAATAAGGGACCAAACACCAGACACAGATATGAATCAGAAGTTTGGGGACAAGCACCCACTGCATGGCGGATGTTAGTCGGCTGATGCTCACCCTTGCATAAACACTTTTATTATCATGATAGGAAATAATACGGTCGCATGTAGTAAGACAAATGACATCAATGACCAATCATTTGACTTCATAAATAATAATTAACACGATACACACACGCCGACGCACAAAAACACAGAAAGCATAGCACATTCAATAATGCCCAGCAACAATCATGGGTAATCAAATCAACGTTTGCGATGGACACGTATTTCCTCAAGATATCAGCAAAAAAGCAAATACAATTCCACAGATCCGTCCCATGTTCGATCTTAGCATAACTTCTCACATCCAGACAAAATCTGCATGCATTTGTTCATAACGTTTTCGAATTTATATTTTAGCCATCCTGGTCAAGCCCCGAATTAAGTGTGCAACACGTGCAGTGTAATGCTGAATTTTCAGCACCAATTCCAGAACGTTGACCACGCCAGCAATAGTTGGGTACAACGAGATGCTCCAGTTTGCGCACTATCAACACTGCCCAATCCCAATAACCAGTCGGATGCGCGCAAATGTGAAAATTTGAAGCAAAAAAACACGTTCATCGTGAGCGTTTTCATGAGCGAACGGACGGAACGGGCATGCGCATTCATCTGGTTATTGGGTGCAGCAGCACAATTTCTATTCAGGATCAAACACAATTTCGTACCCAAAAAAGCGCACACAAAATGACAAAAAACAGGCGAAGGGATTTTTCGCCCCTGCATGTATACATACTGTATGTGCACAATCCGTAGTGTAATACACGACAGTGCAGAAAGTATTATGTGCGTTTCAATTGTACGGTGGATGAACGTAAAGGTAGAACACGCATACGTTGTATAAACCAAGTTCGCAAAAACTGACACCTTCAAAATGCAAACGCACAAAAACAATGCCAGCGCCAGCAGTTTGAGGAGCGCGATGAAACATCACACACATACATGATAATGTTTGACGAAGGAATAAAGTGGCCGGCAACATGTTTTTAATCGCTGACGGGCTTTTCGTTTGCGTATTATTGATGATAGAGTGCATGGAAGTTAGCTTGACCATCTATTAATATCATAAAAATGTATAATACTGCATCCCCGCACCGCGGTGTACATGAACATGGTTCACATCGAACGCACTTTTTGTTCCTTCGATAAACTACGGCACGAACACGGTATGTATGATACACAATATCTAGGTGGACACATGTGATAAAATGCAGCTAAAAGCATCAAACAGTCCTATTTTTAAAATTTCGACAATTAGAATACATGGGCAACACAACAAGCACGTGTCATTCACATACAATCTTGAAGTAAACACACTTGATGAATACACAAAACCGCCAACACACAAAATCCAACAGCAGACAAATTATAACAATAATGCGATATAATTAGGCTAAATATACATGTGACTGAAATGTGAGCAAAGCAAGACGACAGAATCCTCTAAAATCGATCCATCAATGTGATATACTTTTAAGACTAAAAAACACTCATCTGATGTGCGATAATCAAACAGAATACGATAACCTTAGTCCTGCAATGAAACATTCACACAAAGAGCCAGCCGACTGATTTGTTGTATATAGAATCTAACTAAATAAAGGCAAACTACGCCGACAGGAGCCCGATTTCGGAGATGGTGCACTTGCAAAACGCAGACAGAGAAAATCCTCATACACCAGGTTGTATTCTACGACGTGTACCGTTTTCCAAATCAGCAGCAACGTGTGAACATTTCACTAACCTGCCACCTCCGAAATCGGCCTCGTGTCGCGTAGCGTTACAATATGTATAATTTACAGTTGTGAGAGTAACGGCGAGCGCACAGCTGGACACGAAAGCCTCAACTGAACGCACAAGCGTCAAAACATTTCATGTTGGTCACACAATGACTGAATCCGAACCGAATTCATCTACCCTGATTTTCAGGTTCAGTTCAACCCCAACCACTATGGTTTGTGTGTGATCATGGAGCGCAACGCCATTGCCCCGTCACTTTCCTCCGTCACAATTCAGGACAAAAATCTGACTAATTCTTATAAAAGTCATTGTGCGTGCTACCTATCAGTGTCGGCTTTCTCGACGTCACGTCACAGTGTGCGCCCTTCAACCGCTAGTTGTGCACAATAATCCGTCATTCGCACATCAAGAGTACACCTTCGCAAGTCCGTCGGCTCCAGCGCTGCCGATCAACGGTCGTGACGGGTGGAAAGCGACGGCCAATACGGACTCGTCGAATTTCTTACGATGCGCGGCAATCTCCTGCAACATCGGCCAAAAGGTTGTCAGCCACATCAGTTGAACGAAGTGAAATGTGTGAACTCAGAACGGGGATTACGTCAATTTTTTTAAATGTGGAGTTGACAGCTGCAACTTGCACAAAACTATCGACCATTTTTGTCATTTGAGCAACATGGAAAACTTGCAGGCGTAATTAGCACGCAACCTTGCAATTTCTAAGCGCAAATCTTCGTTGGGTGTTATCTTCAAGTGCACAAATATTTTGTAAAAATCCCCTCGATTCACACCTGCAGACACACGCGTTTCTCCATGTTCCACAATCGCAACGATCCGTCGTGCGCCCCCGACAGCAGATAGAGTCCATTGGGATCGAGCGCCAATGACGATATGGCCTCGACGTGTGCCACCGTGCCGTGGATTAATTCACCTGCATTTTGGCACACATCAAACCAGTAAAATGTGAATGACACAACAATCATCTCATCAGCAGGGCAATATCCAGTTTGAATACAAGAACTACCGCGATAAAGTGTTCTCCATATGCTTCTCCCGCCGTAAAATTTGCAAACAACCGCAAAATACGATCCAAAAAAGCAATCACGCGTGCCTTGCCGCGGTTGTCGTAGTCCGTGCGTTCAAACGTGACAATGTCCGAACCGAAGATCAGCAAAGCGAGATGCCAACGACATGAAAAATGGCGAGCTGCACTAACCGGTGTTGTTGTCGAAGTAGCGTATCCTGCGATCCTCCCCAGCTGTCACCGTAACGGCCATGGTCGGATGTGCGGCCACGGTGGTCACTCGTGAATGCGTGCCATCTGTGTGGTTCGGTTGACAAGTATGCTTTTGCAAAAAAAATAGGCGTTTCTCCAAATAGTTCTCTCAGAAATATCACACTTACAGTCGAGACTCGTTATAGGTATACTCGTACATAGGTATATCGCATAGGTAAGTATAAATTCGGGTCCAGCACACGTTTTGGCGTGTCCCGACATTTCCAGTACATCTTTGAAAATTTTTCATAATTTTGACGCTGGCATTTCAAAATTTGCCCACGCCGCCGATAGTCGGAACAGGCGACATCAACATTTTGTGAGGGGCCGACATGCCGACACCCGATATTGTCCGATCCCTATCTGGCTGTCGATACGACACAATGAGTTGCGGTGCTCGCCAATTTCACATCCACGAAGAAATCAATCGGCCGACGTCACGTACCTCCGCCGAGACTGCAGTCGAACGACACCACCGTTTTGCCGGTCTCCAGATCCAATATGGACGCGCCCGAACTCGGATGGTAAGCGACGAGCACTTGTTGCGGTTCGGTCGACACAAAATCCACGGACGTCGGCACCGCGTCAGAACGCGGCGCGCCGTACGTCTTCAATAATGGTTCGGGACTGCCTGCAACCGTGACAGATGCCGGATTATCTTTTGCACACACACACGGCTGTCATGATGACGGAGATTTACTTCGGAAGCCCCTCTTCTACATTTTGAACGCGGAATAAAACGTACAATGCAACGATGAGAGATGCTACGTAATCTGCTGCACCGCTATCGTGAGATGGAGCAGTGCTTTCATTTCCAAGCTCCGTTTGCATAATGTACATTTTGAACATGGAATGAAATGTACGATCTACCACTTGTGACGACACCAAATGTAGTGGACCCCAGTGGATATCTTGATCATTATGTTGGTTGTACCGTACCGCCCAATCTGCGCTTAAGCCTACTTCCTAATTACCTTTCCGACCTGTACAAAAAAGGTAGAATGCAGTTGCATAAAAAAACATTGCTCGAGGTGCAAGCAAACGCATAACACCCTATTGCGTGCGAAGGTGGCCGTCGAAAACCCCGAAAAAAAACCCCGAAACGGAAAACCCCGAAAAAAAACCCCGAAAACGAAAAACCCCGAAAAAAAACCCCGAGAACGAAAAACCCCGAAAAAAGCCCGAAAAATAAAAAATGTCAGGGATGAAAAAAATCTTGTTAGAGGTGGGTATTCATGTCGCTCGTGACCCACAAGTGAAACATCACCCCTACACTTCGCTAAATGGTGGTACACGGAAGTGACGGACAATCACCAACCCACCATCTGTTCTGGACTGTTGACAATATGGACTGATCCCAATATGCCCTCTGAGCCCGACATTTGTCGTTTGACGAGGACGAGGATTAATGCATAATTTTCAGTTCTGTTAACATGTCCTGTGATCTGTCCTGATGTCCGTGATCTTTCTCTCTCCTTGGCGCTTTTTGTAGCTTTTATTTGCTGTGGTTTTGTTATAACCAGTGTTGTAACTATTTTCATTTCCGTAATTGTCCCACCCGGTCTTGTAACTGTGCTTCTATCACTAATTTACGTGCATGGTTTTATGCGTCACTGAGAGCAATAAACCAAACCAACCCCTACACTTGATAAATTGGCTTCGGATCACGCTTGAACCTAGATTTGGGCTCAGGCTTGTTCATAGGCTTAGGCTTGGGCTGCCAGCCAGGAAGACATGTCCATATGAAGGAAACATCCACAAATGTACAGCTGCACAGGCTTTCTTTCAGGGTTAGGCTTAGGCTTAGGCTGCCAGCCAGGAAGACCTGTCCATTTGAAGAAAACTTCCACAAAAACCTAACTGCTCAGGCTTTCCTTCAGGGTTGGGCTTAGGCTTAGGCTGCCAGCCAGGAAGACCTGGCCACATGAAGGCAACATCCACAAAAGTTTAACGGAATAGGCCTTCATTCAGGGTTAGGCTTAGGCTTAGGCTGCCAGCCAGGAAGACATGAACAAAGGAGAATTACCTAACTTGTGCCCGAACTGTACCAGTGCCCATTTTTTGGTGCACGAACGACATGAATACCCTTCTCTAACCAAAAGAATTGTTTTCCACACATTTGATATTTTTCGGGGTTTTTCGTTTTCGGGGTTTTTTTCGGGGTTTTTCGTTTTCGGGGTTTTATTTTCGGGGTTTTTATTTTTCGGGTTTTTTTCGGCGTTTTTTTCGGGTTTTTTTTCGGGGTTTTCGACCCCACCCCGTGCGAAATAGGCTCACAAATTTGCCATGGAATATCAAGTCAGACAGAAAACAAGTCTCAATCACCCAGTCAACCAACCAGGTTCCCACAACTTGAGCGATCCATCGGCCGATGCACTAATCAATCGATTATCGGATGAATGGAATGCCACCGACCACACCGAATCGCGATGACCGCGTAGGGTTTCCAGCAGAATCTTGGCGTCTGCAGCATGACATGCGTGTACATTTGGCTTGCTTTGATTTGTACATGTATACAAGAGCAAAATCTTTCACAACAGGTGAATAAAAGCGAGAGACAGTGTTCGAGCCAAAAACTTTTGTCGACGTTGTCGTTCGTTCCCCCAACCCACCATATTTATCATACAAATCGAGATTAGGCGACGGCATATTCCAGCACCTGACCGTGCCGTCCCGACCACCCGTGTAACATTGGTCGCCCGTTGGAGACAGCACAAGGGAAAGCACTGGCCCACTGCAACATCAAACTGGTCAGTTTTCAACAAAAAAAATGAAGATAACACCAAAACGCGGACCGATGCCCCCTGAATGTATAAACAGGGTCGAGGTCGCTAATCGTGGCCTTGGTCGCCTCGTCAGGAGTGGCCCGCGCCAAGTTCCACAGTTTCACAGTGCCGTCTTCACTCGCAGTGCACACCAGTGGTTCAACCTGCAGAACATGGTGTTTGAGTGATATTTCGTCGTATTTAAAAATCTATAAACATGATCATCGTGAACCAACTGGATGAAACTGCATCTGTCTGACGGCATCAAAATGATTGCGCAACGTGTACCGCAGATTCCATTTCTTTGGTAGCGCACCCTCTTCTTCGGGCTGCAAACACAACTATTGCACGGCGGAATCAAACAGCAAAAACAATGAAGACTCGTGAAAAACAAGTTGTAAAACGAAAACGTACACCAAAATCGTCGGCAATATCAGCGCCGGCGTGCCTGGTGCCACTCAAACCCAACGCTGCATCGATGTCCATCGCATTATTATCAGATGACATCATCGGTGCAAATATGTCCATGTCGCCCGGTTTCATATCGCCTAAAACGCAACGCAATTATGTAGTTCAAAATCGGAACTTCTTGCAATAAACAACTATTGTCAAATCACAAGCAAATTTCAAACACGTTGCCCCCACTGAACAAGGCATCGACGGTCGTACACAGACCAGACCGGGCGTGCTTTACGTTTCACGCAACGCTATTGAACAAACGCTTCAAAAATGTAAAAAAAAATCACACACAGCACAAAATGAAACGTATGTCAGTAAAGCACCTCTATCGGGCTGATCGAATCCATCCGGTCCCGGTGGCTTTTCACTGCCATCCTTCAAGTACTGAATCATCGACGTTAGCTCGTGTTTCGTTTTCTCGTGTTTCTTGTGTTGCGCTTCGATTCTGCAGATTGAGGTAAAACTGTTTCGATTCATCTGTCAAGTCACTGTGTCACGGTGTCAAGGAACTGTGTACGTACGGGGAGACACGAAAATCATAACATCTTTGAACACGAACACGTACATGAATGAGAGAACCTAAGATTGGTTTGTAACAAAACTAAGAATTGTATTTTACACACTCTCTACCTACGAGATTTCGTGATGTAATTGAGAGCATACCTGTACTGGTATTTCATTTTATCTAATTGATTAGCGTCAATATCCCATCGATCCTGTCCGGTGCCTGTGTGGGCCGAGTCCTTCGCGTACGAGCCAGCAGCGATGGCAGCCGTCGTTTTCTTCACTGAACTCAGCGCAGACTCGGCGTTCAGAAATTGGAAATCATCGTCAATCTGGTCAACCAGGTCGTCCGATTCGTCCTGATGCAAATCGAAATTACATTAAAAAATAATTAAAAATTGAAATAATAACACCAAAAAAACAACAACCAGTGATGTGGTTGGGGGGTATGGGGGGGTATTACCCCCCAAACTGCTAGGTAGCTTTCTTGCTCCGAAACCCATACCCCCCCCAAACTGGCTAGCTAGCTTTCTTGCTCCGGTCACCAAGTAAAAAAAGTGTTGATTTTAGTGCCAAAATGACCATTTTATGGGCCAAAATGGTCAACTTCGTTCAGATTTTCTCACACGTGCACAAAAATACGCATTTTAAGGCTTATTTTAGCAAAATTTCGACCAATTTTTATACCCCTGTTTTTGACTTCTGGACCAATACCCCCCAAATCGGGGTACCCGGCTAGCTAGCTAGCTTTCTTGCGCCGGACCCCCCAGCTAGCTAGCTTTCTTGCTCGGCTGCCAACAACAGCACCACAACACTAAATGTTACAATACATACTTTTCGTTTGGCGCCTTTCGCCTTTTTTGCGTCCAGCACGCTCACGTCATCGTCGGAATCACTTTAAAGAAATGTAAAAATATTTTTCCGATCCAACTATCTGTTCACACGTTCAAATATTTTTAAACCTGGCCGCATCAGCATCAGGCCTTCGTTGTTGTGCGCCAGGTTTGGCGTTGAGAAACTCGGCCGTGGCCATCACCGACCGTTCGTTGTCGAGCAACAGGCGTTCGGCGACGCCGCGCGGCAAACCATCGCCGCCTCTGAAGAAAGATTAAAAACATTTTTTTCAAATAGACAACAAAACGATTTTTTTCAACAATATTTTGAGATGGACGAACTTTTCCGAGCCGGCAGCCGATTCGGGTCCGCCATTGCCGAGGCCGAGCAGCGATCGGACGCGGTACGATCGTACGTCGAGTATCTGCTCGCTGTAGCCGATCTCTTCGAGATATCTGAATATCATAAGCAATCATTGAACAAATCATTGTTGAAAAAAATATGATGAAAATTATATGATGTTGTGGAACAAACGAACTGTCTCAATAATTTGCGACCCTGTCTCCAGCTGACATTGCTATTTGGTTGTGCGCTGTTGACCGCGTCGACGTCGATCGGCACTTGTTGGTCGAGGGCATCTGCGTAATTGAGTTTGGTCACAATAAATTAACGACAAAATAAATAGTGAATAATTAACAAATATGAATATCATTGGTTATTTTTGCAGATTCAATTCCAACCAGCTTCGTCGAGTCCCATTGTTCCCGGCTCCGGATCGGCGCCGTTATTTGCCAGTCTGTAATTCTTCAGTCGTTCCTGTTTCAGGCTGAATTCGAGCATTTTTATTCGCCGAACGAGATCTAATTTGAGGTTTTCCTGGCCTTTGCGTTCGCCTTGAAGAAAACAGATGCGGGCCTGAAATGAACACGTAGACACATGCAGTGTGGTGGCGGGCCAAGTGGTGCAACAGCAAGATAGCCCGGGGCGGGGCAGTGCTGTGGCTGGGGGTGCGGTCCCCCCGAAGGTCCAGTATCTCCCCCTCACTGGTAAAATATATGCCTCCCGGTCTGGTAGATTATCTTCCCCTCTTCTCTGGTACAGTATCTCCCTCCAATTGACCCCATTTTCACCCCAAAAATACCCTTGTTTCTTGGTGGTCAAAACTGGCCAAAATTCAGCAAAACTCGACCAAAGTGCCAAAGCTTGCGCCTTTACATTTTAATCCATAAAATGCCCTCCCAACGAAAGTAGTGTGGTGCAGTATCTCCCTTCAAAAAAAATCTTCCCCCACTCCCGCGCAAACTGGGTCTCTCCCCCAAAATTGTTAGACAGAGGGTACAGTATCTTCCCCTCAGAACCAGGGCTGGATTAAAAAAAAAGTAAAAATTTTTTTGTAAAAAAAATTTTTTTTAAATGTTGGCCACTTTTTTTATTTTAGAATTTTAAAAAGTAAGTCCACTTTTTTTATTATTTTCCCCCTTTTTTCGTTATTTTCTCACTTTTTAGGGTAAAAATGTATGTTTTCACGCGTTTTATTGCTCATCATTCTCAAAAAATCGCCTGCAGCGCTTATATTTCAGTTTAAAATGGCGTTGTAATGGACTCATACAGTTCCCAGACATCCCAACAATCGCTGCACGTATAATATAGGACACCCCATACCGTATACTGTGCGGTTATTGAGCTATCGACGTAAGCTATCGACAGACTCCATGTTCCTCGCCTATTTGCAGTTGTGTGGATTTGTCATTTGTTGCTTTTGTCACACAACATGAGTGTGGTATAACTCTTTATCTCTCTTCAAATTTATCCCCAAATTCACAAACAGAAGGTTGGTCTTCCCTTTGTCATATTATGCCCACAGAGTTACCTTCGGGCGGGTTTTCAAAGTTATGACCAAATGGGCTGGATCGCAGGTGATCGACATAAACATGCAAGTCAGTGGAGAAGTTCTCTTTAGTGTCCCTCAAAACATACTTAAGTAACATGATTTCAGAAATTTCATTTTTCTAGAAACCAATTTTTTGGGGTCCGGAATAAAAAAAGGTGATTTTTAAAAAAAAATTTTAAAAAGTTTTAAAAAAAAGTTCGATAATAAAAAATTTTTTTAATCCAACCCTGCTCAGAACTAGCCACAGCACTGATCTGAATGGGGCTAAACCGAGAGTGGGGTAAGTTGCGAGATAACAGATAAACTCCAAAAACTCGAAAAATATGGTGCTTTGTGTACGATTCTACCTAAAAAATGAACATTTTTTTGTCATTTTGGCCCAAAATTGGCAAAAACAATCTTTTGTGCATGATTTCGCGCGTAGCGCGCGACTTCGGTTTTGAGGTAGAAAAATATCCACCTTTTGCCGATATCAAGCCTAAATATAATGGTGCAAGATACCATTTGGGTTTGGTGCAAGATAGATACCCCTGGTGGCAATCCCCCAGCTAGCCCCCAGGCACTACACTGGCGGACACATGCAAATACAAAAAACTTTGTCGAACAATTTATTGAAAACGAATCCTTCCATAGAAAAGAGCAAAACGCCAACCTTCATTTCAGCGCGCTCCATATCCCACTGCGCCCGCTCCATCTCAAACCGACTCCATTCGTGTTGTATGAAGTGTAGCACACCCGGCATCGTGTACGGCGTCTGTCAAACAGGCAACATAATTTGTTTTTTTTTCAAAGATCACAATTTGCTGCACAAAAAAGCCGACAACGACGAGCCACACAAACTTTATTCATCCTGTCATCGTGTGACTGCACCTTGATCTCGACACCGGCATCGTCCTGCTGCATTGCATCACCATTGTTCACATCATTACTGCCTGATGCCATCGCGCCACCACCAACATTGCCACCGCCACGAAACAACGGGTCCACCGGATACGACGGCGTGGAACTCATGTCGCCTGTTGTGCCAATGTTTACCATCGCCGTCGCATACGATTCGAATCAATCAAGCGATTTATTGCGAAGATTGATCCAACGCATTATTGGCTTGGTTATTTTTTGGCTGCTGCAATGCATTACAAACTTACGCAACACACAGCACACAATGTAAAGTGAAATTATTGAAAGGCACACAATTGATGTTGAATTATGCGAAGTAAAAACTAGCAAAAACTAGAAAGAATTAAAAAAAATGAGATCTCATGAACCTATTAAAACAGGTTCTGTATTATTTTTATTTACGGTCCAGTGCTCACTGCGGTCCGTGGGCCTTAGCTTACGCCAGTTACGCCTGACAAGAAGCGGAACGCGGAAGTCTAAGCCTAGGACAAGCCCAGAAGTGGACTCTGGTGGGTGGGGTGAGCACACGCACACAAGACTGTAACGATCCATCGTTTTTTAGACACTTCTTAGGTGCAATTTGCACCTAAAAAATCAGAATTGCACCTAAAAATTCAGGATTAGGTGCAAGCTTGCACCTAACATTTTGAGCCCTTATTTCCTTAATTTAGCATTTATACAGCATCTTTTAAGGTTCGAAAACCTTAGAAACGAAAAAAATGCGCTGCGCGGCTTCTTCGTTCCTTCCACTAAATTCCATTGAAACCTTTGGTGTTTGGTCGACATCGACAAAAATACTTATTGGTCTGATTGCACTTCGCGCACAGTTAGCAGTTTATTTCTTCCGATCATGCAAAATATTATTTTTAATGACCAATATTAGACGAGCAGACAACACTAAATATTAACATAATTACATCAGCAATAAATATAACGAAAAAAGGAGAGAGATAAAACGAAACATCAGGTTATGGTCTGAAAACAGGTAATTTGATGTGGCATGCTTCGGAAAGCCACTATTCATTGCGTTCCAACCTTGTTGAATTTCTAAAAGCACGCAAATAGCACTAAAATGCATGACCAGGCAAAAAACACCTAAAATCGGCGTTTTTTTATTCAAAGTAGGGCTTGCACCTACTTTGGCCAGCTTGCACCTAAAAATTGGGGGGTTGCACCTAAGTTGCACCTAGTAAATTTTGAAAAAAAAACCCTGAACGATACGGAACCAGCCGAGCCGGGCTTGGGCCGGAGCGGAGATTTTGGGAAATCGGGCCGAGCAGAGCGGCGCACGCCCGATTGCGCTTGTGTGCGCCTTCTGGCCCTGGGCTGTCATTTTTCATTGCACTCCACGAGGTTCGGGCCGGGATTTTGGACTTTTGGTTCCGGCCAGGCGGGCCGGAGATTTGGATGTTTGGGCCGGCCGGACTTGCCCGCCCAGTGTAGTTCCTGGAGGAAGGCTAAGGTACACCAACCGCCGCGACCAAGGTACAACCGCCGCGCCAGGTTCACTAACCGCCTCAATTTTTGCCTAAAATCGGCATTTTTAGGCTCAAAATGGGCATTTTTAGGCCTGGCTAAAATAGGTGATTTTTAGGTCAATGATGTCAAAAGTCGCCAAAATACCCTTTTTATGGAGAATTTTTTCCAAAAAGGGGCAAAAATCGGTCAAATTTTCTACCTCAAAAAGTGACTTTTTCCTAGATTTGGGTCTTCCCCCCAGTGAGGTGCGGTGCACTAACCGCCGCAGCACGGAAAAAGGGGGTACCTCAACCAGTGTAGTGGCTGGGGGGGATGGGGGGGATTCCCCCCCTAAGGAGTAGGTACCTTGCAACCACCCCTTGGGGGGATGGGGGGAAGGGTAGGTACCTTGCAACCACCCCGGAGGGTACCTTGCAACCATCAATTTATGGTTTTTATCGGCAAAAATGGGTGTTTTTCGACCTCAAAACCCCAAAATTCGCGCGCTCCGCGCGCAAACCTCCATATAATAGGTATTTTAGGTAAATTTTCGGCCAAAATGCAAAAAAGTACCTATTTTTCGGCCAAATTTGCAGTATAGCGCATGCAAAAAATACCCTTTTTTCGGAACTCAGGGGTACCTTGCAACCTTCCGGAGGCTGGGTAGGGGGTACCTTGCAACCATCTGGATCCATCCCCCCAAGGGTACCTTGCAACCATTTGCCTGCCACTACACTGACCTCAACACTATCCGCCGCGCCGGACCAGGAACTACACTGTGGCCGCCCGACAAGACCCGGCCCGATTTGCTCAAATTTCAAGCGAAAAGCTACTTTTTTGACCAAAGATATTCAAAAAATAGCGCTTCGCATTTTTGTGGGCGGGTCCCAAAAAGACCCGGTTCACAGAGACGAACCAGAAACCCATAAACATGGATACTTCCCCCGGCTTTTTTCTGAACATTTTTGCCTTTGACCCCAAAATCGGGCCGGGCCAGGTCGCGACTTTGGACTCAAATCGGACCGGGCCGGGCCGAGGTTACCTACCCGGCCCTATGCTAATCTCTGCTCCACATCCACACCAGAGTCCTCGACCCACCCACATGCACACACTCTTACTCTTCCATTTTGTTATAAATAAGAAAATGTTGCACATGATCATTTGTTTTTCCAACGTCGTCTCGGCCTTTGGTTAAAAGCCGGGGTCCACCAGGCAGTAGGTTACTACAGTAGGTTAGTAGGTATCCCCCCGATTTTCACCCAAAATCCTACCCCCCCAACCCCCCTTTGGTACATAACACCCCCAGGCAGTGTAGTTCCTGGGGGAGGGGGGTCCCCCCCAAGGTACACTAACCGCCGCGACCAAGGTACACTAGTACACTAACCGCCGCGCCAGGCCAGGTACACTAACCGAGTAACCGCCTCAATTTTTGGCAAAAATAGGCATTTTTAGGCCTAAAATGGGCATTTTTAGGCCTAAAATGGGTGATTTTTTGGGTCGATGTTGTCAAAAGTCGCCAAAATACCCTTTTTATGGAGAATTTTTTCCAAAAAGGGCAAAAAATCGGTCAAATTTTCCACCTCAAAAAGTAACTTTTTCCTGAATTTGGCTCTTCCCCCCCCCTTCCCCTCCAGGGAGGTACACTAAGCGCCGCACGGAAAAAAAGGGTAGGCACACTAACCGCCGCCGCAGGAACCACACTGAAATAGGTCACTTCAGAAGCTAGCCCGGCCCGGCTCGCCCGACCCTCCAAATCTCCGGCCCGGCCCGAGCCAAAAGCCCAAAATCGCGGCCCGGCCCGGCCCGATTGCGACCTCTGTCGCACAATGACCATATCAGATATTGGTTGCACAATGACTTTATATTAAAGAAGTCAATTTTTTTCCCAACAAGAGGGAAAGACGGGCAAACGACGTCGCAGCAGACACAAAGCAAGAAATCCGACCCGCACCCCCAAGGCAGGGCGGGGGGGGTCCCCCCCCAGAACACTAAAGAAGCAATTCCCAAAGGAAGGGAAAAAAACGACAGCGGGGGGGGGGGGGGGGACCGGGGCGGAGAACCCCCCCCTCCCTGGTATGGGAAATTTTTGATTTTTTGGGGTATGTATGGGAAATTTCCCGAAAATTGGGCTGGGTATGGGAAAATTTCGATTTCTCAACGACACCACTGGGTAGTGTACTAGTGTACCTTGGTCGCGGCGGTTAGTGTACCTTAGGGGGGGACCCCCCTCCCCCCCCCCCAGGAACTACACTGTACCAAACCAATACTAAGACCAATACCCAATACCAATACCAACCCAATACTCAATACCAATACCAACCCAATACCAAACCCGATACCAGGCACTCCAGTAGTATTGATCTGGTATTGGGTATTGGTATTGGTATTGGGTCTCACCCGGTATTGGTATTGGGTATCAGTGTTGGAGGTACTCTGGAGGGGGGGATACCTACTGTACCGCGCTCGGAGAGGGGGGGATACCTACTGTACCAGAGCCGATGGCCTGGGGGGGGGGTTATGTACCTAGGGGCAGGAGGGATTTGGGAGGGGGGTTGGGGGGTTAGGTTCTTGGGTGAAAATTTTTAATGTGTTTATTATGTGTGGAATCGTGTGAAAACGTAGCATTTGCGCGTGTAGCGCGCGAATTTTGGGTAATTTGAAATAAAAACCACTGATTTTACACTAATTTTGGCCATTTTGGTCAAAAATTGGCACTTTTGGGGCAAAGTCGGGGGGATACCTACTGTACCGGGGTGAAAATCGGGGGATACCTACTGTACCATGCCAAACATCGGGGGGATACCTACTGTACCAGGCGAGGGGATACCTACTGTACTGGGGGCTACCCCCCAACAAACCCCCCCACCTCCAACACTGGTGTTGGGTATTGGTATTGGGTCACCAATTTGGTATTGGTATTGGGTATTGGGTATTGGTACAGGGCCGGTATTGGTATTGGGTATTGGTATTGGGTGTCAAAAGTGGTATTGTGCCCAGGCCTAGATTTTGGGCAGCGAAAAAATACAGCCCCCCCCCAAAATAGAGCCCCCCCAAAAATACAGCCCCCCTAAAAGGGGTCAGTGAAAAAGTACAGCCCCCCTTGTATTTTAGGTTTTACGGTATTTCTTCACACTAGACTTCACACCATCCAAGTTTTAACCACTGTGCTATTTGTGATTCTCACAAAACATTTTCAGCTAAAAACAGTGTAGTTCCTGGTCCGGCGCGGCGGTTAGTGTACCTACCCCTTTTTTCCGTGCGGCGGTTAGTGTACCTCCCTGGGGGGGGAAGACCCAAATTCAGGAAAAAGTCACTTTTTGAGGTAGAAAATTTGACCGATTTTTGCCCCTTTTTAGAAAAAATTCTCCATAAAAAGGGTTTTTTGGCGACTTTTGACATCATTGACCTAAAAATCACCCATTTTAGGCCTAAAAATGCCCATTTTAGGCCTAAAAATGCCGATTTTAGGCAAAAATTGAGGCGGTTAGTGTACCTGGCGCCAGTGTAGTTCCTGGTCCGGCGCGGCGGTTAGTGTACCTACCCCTTTTTTCCGTGCGGCGGGTAGTGTACCTCCCTGGGGGGGGGAAGGGGGGGGGGGAAGACCCAAATTCAGGAAAAAGTCACTTTTTGAGGTAGAAAATTTGACCGATTTTTTGCCCTTTTTGGAAAAAATTCTCCATAAAAAGGGTATTTTGGCGACTTTTGACAACATTGACCTAAAAATTACCCATTTTAGGCCTAAAAATGCCCATTTTAGGCCTAAAATTGCTTATTTTAGGCAAAAATTGAGGCGGTTAGTGTACCTGGCGCGGCGGTTAGTGTACTAGTGTACCTTGGTCGCGGCGGTTAGTGTACCTTAGGGGGGGGGGGGACCCCCCCCCCCCCCCCCCCCCCCAGGAACTACACTGCCTGGCGCGGCGGTTAGTCTTGGTATTGGGTTTTTGGTCTGGTATTGGGTTGGTATTGGGTTTGGTATTGGTTTGGTATTGGGTTTTGAGTCAGGTATTGGGTTTGGTATTGGTTTGGTATTGGGTTTTTCTGGATTAGTATTGGGTATTGGTTTTGACCCAATACCTGGACAAACCCAATACCAATACCCAATACCAATACCAGGCCATCTTCAATACCAATACCCAATACCCAATACCAGAATTAGACCCAATACCAATACCAAACACTGGTATTGGTATTGGTTGGGTGGTATTGGTATTGGGTATTGGGTATTGTGCCCACCCATACCAAAATCTCAAAAAATGTTCCCAAAAATGCCCCTCAAATGGAGTTCTGTCAGGGGTGTTACTGGTCATTATTGAGTGTTTTTAGGTGCAGATCTTCCATAAAAGGCTTTACGTCACCATATAACTCAACCACAAACGTTGTACATAATGTGTCGTATGCAAGAACTTGACTTTACGACCCCCAAGCTGGGAATTCCAAGTTGGGGGGGCTGTATTTTTTTGGGGGCTCTATTTTTTCACTGACCCCGTTTAGGGGGGGGCTGTATTTTTGGGGGGGCTCTATTTTTGGGGGGCTCTCTATTTTAGGGAATACGGTAGTCGTATGTAAATCTATTTCTGATTCTCACAAAACATTGCTCAAAATAATCCAGCTCCAGCAGCAGGGCACCCGCGTTGCTGCGGGTCTGAAACATTTTGGTGACTGCATGCTTTATGTGCGATCGCGTTACGCAACGTCACTGCCCCCTGCCCCGTCACTTTCCCGCTTCGCGCTTCACGATCAGGAACGTCCGGGACCTTTTCCTCGCCTTCAAGAAAATTTTGTCTCCTTTTTCTCTTTCAATTCCATGCCTGCCTGACCAAAAACCCAATACCAAGACTAACCGCCGCGCCAGGCAGTGTAGTTCCTGGGGGGGGGGAGGGGGGGGGTCCCCCCCCCCAAAGGTACACTAACCCCCCCGACCAAGGTACACTAGTACACTAACCGCCGCGCCAGGTACACTAACCGCCTCAATTTTTGCCTAAAATTTGCAATTTTAGGCCTAAAATGGGCATTTTTAGGCCTAAAATGGGTAATTTTTAGGTCAATGTTGTCAAAAGTCGCCAAAATACCCTTTTTATGGAGAATTTTTTCCAAAAAGCGCAAAAAATCGGTCAAATTTTCTACCCCAAAAAGTGACTTTTTCCTGGATTTGGGTCTTCCCCCCCCCCCTTCCCCCCCCGGGAGGTACACGAACCGCCCCACGGAAAAAAGGGGTAGGTACACTAACCGCCGCGCCGGACCCGGAACTACACTGGGCGCCGAGGTACACTAACCGCCTCAATTTTTGCCTAAAATCGGCATTTTTAGGCCTAAAAATGGGCATTTTTAGGCCTAAAAATGGGTGATTTTTAGGGTCAATGACGTCAAAAGTCGCCAAAAAACCCTTTTTATGTAGAATTTTTTCTAAAAAGGGGCAAAAATCGGTCAAATTTTCTACCTCAAAAACTGACTTTTTCCTGAATTTGGGCTCTCCCCCCAGGGAGGCACACTAACCGCCGCCCGAAAAAAGGGGTAGGTACACTAACCGCCGCGCCGAGACCAGGAACTACCACTGTTTTTAGCTGAAAATGTTTTGTGAGAATCACAAATAGCACAGTGGTTAAAACTTGGATGGTGTAGAAGCCCTAGTGTGAAGAAATACCGTAAAACCTAAAATACAAGGCTGGGGCTGTACTTTTTCACTGACCCCTTTTAGGGGGGCAATTTTGGGGGGGCCCTATTTTGGGGGGGGGGCTGACTTTTCGGTCTGCCCAAAATAATAGGCGCCCTGGGCACAATACGCCACTTTTGACACCCAATACCAATACCCAATACCAATACCGGCCCTGTACCCAATACCAAATACCCAATACCAATACCAGCACATATACGGGGACACACCCCCCCCCCCCCACCCCAACACGGTATGACAGGTACCAACGGTATGGTATTGAATTGGGTATTGGTACAGGGCCGGTATTGGTATTGGGTATTGGTATTGGGTGTCAAAAGTGGTATTGTGCCCAGGCCTAGATTTTGGGCAGCGAAAAAATACAGCCCCCCCCCAAATAGAGCCCCCCAAAAATACAGCCCCCCTAAAAGGGGTCAGTGAAAAAATACAGCCCCCCCTTGTATTTTAGGTTTTACGGTATTTCTTCACACTAGACTTCACACCATCCAAGTTTTAACCACTGTGCTATTTGTGATTCTCACAAAACATTTTCAGCTAAAAACAGTGTAGTTCCTGGTCCGGCGCGGCGGTTAGTGTACCTACCCCTTTTTTCCGTGCGGCGGTTAGTGTACCTCCCTGGGGGGGGAAGACCCAAATTCAGGAAAAAGTCACTTTTTGAGGTAGAAAATTTGACCGATTTTTGCCCCTTTTTAGAAAAAATTCTCCATAAAAAGGGTTTTTTGGCGACTTTTGACATCATTGACCTAAAAATCACCCATTTTAGGCCTAAAAATGCCCATTTTAGGCCTAAAAATGCCGATTTTAGGCAAAAATTGAGGCGGTTAGTGTACCTGGCGCCAGTGTAGTTCCTGGTCCGGCGCGGCGGTTAGTGTACCTACCCCTTTTTTCCGTGCGGCGGTTAGTGTACCTCCCTGGGGGGGGCGGGGGGGTTGGAAGACCCAAATTCAGGAAAAAGTCACTTTTTGAGGTAGAAAATTTGACCGATTTTTTGCCCTTTTTGGAAAAAATTCTCCATAAAAAGGGTATTTTGGCGACTTTTGACAACATTGACCTAAAAATTACCCATTTTAGGCCTAAAAATGCCCATTTTAGGCCTAAAATTGCTTATTTTAGGCAAAAATTGAGGCGGTTAGTGTACCTGGCGCGGCGGTTAGTGTACTAGTGTACCTTGGTCGCGGCGGTTAGTGTACCTTAGGGGGGGGGGGACCCCCCCTCCCCCCCCCCCAGGAACTACACTGCCTGGCGCGGCGGTTAGTCTTGGTATTGGGTTTTTGGTCTGGTATTGGGTTGGTATTGGGTTTGGTATTGGTTTGGTATTGGGTTTTGAGTCAGGTATTGGGTTTGGTATTGGTTTGGTATTGGGTTTTTCTGGATTAGTATTGGGTATTGGTTTTGACCCAATACCTGGACAAACCCAATACCAATACCCAATACCAATACCAGGCCATCTTCAATACCAATACCCAATACCCAATACCAGAATTAGACCCAATACCAATACCAAACACTGGTATTGGTATTGGGTGGTATTGGTATTGGGTATTGGGTATTGTGCCCACCCATACCAAAATCTCAAAAAATGTTCCCAAAAATGCCCCTCAAATGGAGTTCTGTCAGGGTGTTACTGGTCATTATTGAGTGTTTTTAGGTGCAGATCTTCCATAAAAGGCTTTACGTCACCATATACTCAACCACAAACGTTGTACATAATGTGTCGTATGCAAGAACTTGACTTTACGACCCCCAAGCGGGGAATTCCAAGTTGGGGGGGCTGTATTTTTTGGGGGGCTCTATTTTTTCACTGACCCCGTTTAGGGGGGCTGTATTTTTGGGGGGGGCTCTATTTTTGGGGGGCTCTCTATTTTAGGGAATACGGTAGTCGTAAGTAAATCTATTTCTGATTCTCACAAAACATTGCTCAAAATAATCCAGCTCCAGCAGCAGGGCACCCGCGTTGCTGCGGGTCTGAAACATTTTGGTGACTGCATGCTTTATGTGCGATCGCGTTACGCAACGTCACTGCCCCCTGCCCCGTCACTTTCCCGCTTCGCGCTTCACGATCAGGAACGTCCGGGACCTTTTCCTCGCCTTCAAGAAAAATTTCTTTGTCTCCTTTTTCTCTTTCAATTCCATGCCTGCCTGACCAATCAGCGAACAATTGGTACTCCGAGAGCCAATCAGCTTCAACAGTCGACCAATCAATAATCAATTTCGAATTTAAAAAGTCGATTAGCTCCGCTTCTTCATCACTTCGACAACTGTTTTCGCCCGATTTACACGCCTCATGCATTGCGCTGCTGCAGCACTACGAACGAACATGGCGCCCCAGCCGCACACTTTTCGTAATCCTGATTGGGGTATAAAGGAAGCACTCTTCCTTGCTTCTGCATCTGCACTGACCAGTGGGTCTCTGATGGGTCAATAATTTATATCTTTGAGAAAAAAACGGTTTCTTCTGAAAAACCTTTTTCAAATGAATTTCCAGTACTTAAGGGGTTTTTTCGTTTTTCACGGGGCCAGCCGCAGCCACTATGCCATAACCCAGATGGTAGCCGGTTCTCGTTCCGGTCGGTCAGGTGTTTTTTTGCCTTCATCAGAGGTGGAAATCGGGCCCGGGCAGGCTTTTCTGAATGTCGGGCCGCGTTGGTCGGCCCGAAAAGGCCCGACATCATCGAATTTCAATAAAAAATCGTGACTTTTTACGGAAAATTAACCAAAATTTCTTGCGATTCAGCAGCTTAGGACCGACTTCTATGATTTTGAAGTATTTTTAAACAAAAAAATGTAATTTTTGCAGTTTGCACCAAAAAATTTCTTCAAAGTATCATCAGAAACAGTCGGGCCGAACACCCGGCCCGATTCCCACCTCTGACCTTAAGCTCTTGTTTCCACCCAATGCCAACGCTTTTTATTTCAGGTTAGGTAATTCAAAAGTACAGTAAGCCGTTAATCCCTCCTTTCCAAGGTGAATCGTTACATCACACGCCATGAATTTCTTAACCGTACGGATTGCATGTGTCGCCGCGGTGCTGCCCTTTTTACTGCACATTTCGGACGCCGGTTCGTTCGTACTACCGGTATATACCGTAAAAACCTAAATAGAAGGGGGCTCTATTAACTCTCTAACCCCATTTTGGGGGGGCTCTATTCCGGGAGGCCTCTATTAATTCACTGACCCGAACTTGAAAAAATTGTTCCCAGAAATACCCCCCAAAACCCCTAAAAAGTGGTTTGAAAGGATGTTTTTTTTCGCTTGTAATCGCATTTATTCGTGTCTATTCGTCAATAAGAGGCGTATTCAGTGTAGTTCCTGGGGGGAGGGGGTCTCCCCCTCGGGTACGTCTGTTCCCCCTCCATGGTACGCCTGCCCCACTGTTCCCCCTCCGGGTACGTCTGCTCCCCCAATTTTTACCTAAACTACCTAGGCAAATTTTGGCCTAAAATAGGCATTTTTAGGCATAAAATGAGTGATTTTTAGGTCAATGTCGTCAAAAATCGCCAAAATACCCTTTTTATTGAGATTTTTTTCCGAAAAGGGGCAAAAATGAGCCAAATTTTCGACCTCAAAAAATGACTTTTCTCCAAATTTGGGTCCTCCCCCCCTTCCCCCCCAGGTGGGTACGTCTGCTGAACGAACAGCAAACGTGCATAAATGTACCTGTGCGGGTGCCCCACTATCAAGCGTTAATACACTACTGTATAGGGGATGTTACTTAGGGGGCTCTATTCCGGGGGGCTCTATTAATTCACTGACCCCTTTTTGGGGGCTGTATTACGGGGGGCTCTATTCCGGGAGGGGGGCTGTATTTAGGTTTTTACGGTATTTGTATTTCATGGTTTTCGCCGCTACGTTTTATGACCTCGCTCAGTTCAAATGTAAACCATGTTCGTCGCGTCGGGACCAGTGTAGTTCCTCTGGGGTTCGGGCAGCCCCCAATGGGCATTTTTAGGCCTTAAATGTGTGATTTTTAGGTCAATGTTCTCAAAAGTCGCCAAAATACCCTTTTTATGAAGAATTTTTTCCAAAAAGGGGTAAAAGTAGGTCAAATTTTCTACCTCAAAAAGTGGCTTTTTCCTGATTTTGGGTCTTCCCCCCCCTCCCCCCAGGGAGGTACACTAATTTCCCCTCCGAAAAAGTAGGGAGGTACACTAATTTCCCCGCCGGACCAGGAACTACACTGGTTCGGGGGTAGTGGTGTTGGTGTTGGACTTGGGGGAGGGGTAGCCCCAGTGCTGTGGCTACTTTGGCGGGGTGGGTAGGGTACATAGGTGGAAAAAATCGGGGCGGGTAGGGGGTAGTGTACCTGGGATTTGGGGGGGGGGGAAATCCGGTTTGGGGGGAAGATTTTTCGGGGCGGGTAGGGTACAACCAGTGTAGTTCCTGGGGGGAGGGGGTCCCCCCCTAAGGTACACTAACCGCCGCGACCAAGGTACACTAGTACACTAACCGCCGCGTCAGGTACACTAACCGCCTCAACTTTTGCCTAAAATCGGCATTTTTAGGCCTAAAATGGGCATTTTTAGGCCTAAAATGGGTGATTTTTAGGTCAGTGATGTCAAAAGTCGCCAAAATACCCTTTTTACGGAGAATTTTTTCCAAAAAGGGGCAAAAATCGGTCTAATTTTCTACCTCAAAAAGTGACTTTTTCCTGAATTTGGGTCTTCCCCCCTTCCCCCCCAGGGAGGTACACTAACCGCCTCACGGAAAAAAGGGGTAGGTACACTAACCGCCGCGCCGGACCAGGAACTACACTGGATACAACACAAGTTTTTTCGCGTGCCTGTTTTTATGTGCTAAAAAGTACATATATCGCGCGCAGCGCAAAATTTTTTGCACTTTTTAGGGTTTTCGGTCGAAATTTGGGCATTTTTGACCGAAAAATGGGCATTTTGGGGGTAAAAATCGGGGCGGGTAGGGTAGCGGGGCGGGTAGGGGGGTGGTAGGGTACCAGAGCGGGGCGGGTAGGGGGTAGCGTACCAGGCCGGAGCGGGTAGGGTACCATTGGGGGACCCCCGCCCACCCCCCCCCAGCCACAGCACTGGGTAGCCCCCCAGTGCAGTAGCCGGTATCCCCGTCCCCGTCGTCTGGTACAGTAGATATCCTCCTATGTCGCTCTCTGGCTTATCATTGTAGTTTTGAGGACTGATAAGGGGTTAAAATTTTATGGATCAACTGATCAACGCGTTTCAGCAATCGGCATTCGCCGAACGTTTGTGCCGTGGGCGCAATGGTCGACTTGCACTCGACCATGCAACGGCGGTGAACAGTTTCGCGTGCGCGCGTGTGCCCCCGGTCCGGGCGAACCTTGTCTGGGCAATACCAGGGAGTCCCGACCATGCAACGCGCACAAATGCACTGGTTGGTTGGGTTGGTTTTTGCACTTATAGCATAAATGTTGACCTTAGGAGACAAGCTATTGTGTGGGAGTGAGTGTCGGTGTCCAGTCAAATCTGACTTGCCACTGGTTGGGGGTGGCGAGCTAATCTGGCACCAGTGATGTGGTTGGGGGGGGGGGGGTAATACCCCCAACTGCCAGGTAGCTTTCGTGCTCCCGAACCCATACCCCCCAAACTGGCTAGCTAGCTTTCTTGCTCCGGTCATCAAGTCAAAAAAGGTGTTGATTTTAGTGTCAAAATGACCATTTTATGGGCCAAACTGGTCAAATTCGCTCAAATTTTCTCTTACATGCACAGAAATACGCATTTTGAGGCTTATTTTATCATAATTTCGACCAATTTTTATGCCCTTGTTTTTGACTTCTGGACAATACCCTCAAATCGGGTACCCGGCTAACTAGCGAGCTTTCTTGCGCCGGACCAACTACATCACTGTCTGGCACTGCTGAGAGCGTTAGCTAGAGTCTGTTAGGTTGGTTAGGTACTAACTAGTTGTCCTGGCTCGTTACAATTCGAGAATATTTTGTTTAGTAAATTTATAGCTGCCATCGATGGCACCCAACAAATTATAACCTGGCACTTGAATTTTCGAGTTTAGGTACCAGCAATGACACTGACACCTGAGCGGGCTAACCTAAAATATAGGCGTTCCTGCCGTTCTGCCCCTGATTTAGATACCAGGACGTCTTTCTGGCACCTAAATGTCTCTCCCGTGGCAGCCAGGTTTCATTTGATTGAAGCCGGACACCCAAATTCAGGTACGTGGACGCCGTGGGGTGTGTGGGGTCGGTGTTCAGTAACATGCGGCAACGGGCAACAAACACGTCGACGTTACTGCCCCGGTCTGTACCCGTGCGAGGGCAAAGACAGTGACGCGCAAACGTGCAATGAAAAATCGTGTTTCGCCATGTGGCAAGAATGGGGTAAGTGTGCGAAATTTTGTGTATGTGTCCTTCCTGACCGTCTCTCGATACAGGCCACTATCGGTGCGATATTAATCTGTTCTGTTGTGCATTAACGATGCGTATTTCGAGGTGTTTTTACCGATGAGAGAAGACCAGTGCAAAGCAAACGTTGTTTTTCATTCGCGCATGTACTGGCGGATCAAACGATTTCGTTAAAAACCGAAATTAATCCGAAAAAAACCGTTCCATCTAGGGTGTGGCGGTGTGGGGAAAAAAGGAAAAAAGACTCTGGCTGCCGGGAACATCGGTTTTTTTCAACACGTATCGGTTTTAGCTCCATGGTCACACTGCACCCGGTCATGTGGCGGCGGCACACGACGTCGCATTCGTTTCTGCACGGGCCCCGGGCCGTGCCCGGCCATCACTCGGTCCGGATTTCGTACCATCACCTATTTTGCCGCCGAAGATGGACCGTGCGAAACGCAACCGTGCGCCAATCAGTGGCTGCCTTGGCAGGTTGGTTTGCCAAAATATTTTTATACGTACGCCGCATTTGGTTGCCTAAAACTTACACGTGAGTCCTTCAGAGGCTGTTACTGTGCTTTGAGGAGGTAGGGCGTCAGGCCGAAAGGTCAGTCAACCATAAACTGCTACATGCGCCTGAAATATCCACTCGGCAATGGCTAGATGCCTCATTCAACAATCTAGCTTTATAACCCCACTTCGGGTAACCCTTGGCCAGGATATTTTCGGAATCAATGCAGGGTAGTACTTGGGGGGGTGGGGGGGGTCCCCCCCCCCAATTCATCTATCTATCGTCAACACTTTTTGATTTCATCTATCTATCGTCAACACTTGTGGGCAAATCTATCTATCTTCAACAAATTCTGGGAACAATCTATCTATCGTCAACACATTTCGACCCCAAAATGGGCATTTTTGCCTCAAAATGGCTCAAAATTGGTATTTTTGTCCCAAATAGGCAAAAAATCGCGCGCTACGCGCGGATTTAGTACATCTAAGTGCATTTTCATTAATATTTACACATTATTACCTACTTAGTACACCATACTATACCTTGATTTTTGGCGACCCCCCCCCCCACCATCTATCTATCGTCAACAAGTTTGGGTCGACCGCCCCCCCCCAGATTTCGGACTTGGGTCATCTATCTATCGTCAACACATTTCGGGTCCCAATCTATCTATCGTCAACACCCTGACCAAGTACTACACTGAATCAATGTACGATTTTTTTTACCAAATTTGGTCCTTTTTAGCAAGTGGTATTTGACACACAGGCATGGACGTTGTGCTCAGCATCTTGCGGTCCTGGCCGTCGAGAGCGAACGCGTGTGTGCCCGACGACCAGAGACAGTGAGCTTTTTTTGGTTCTGTTTCTCTAAAAATTTTATCTGAATTTTGCCAAATGATTGTGTACATCGTTTTCGTTACATCGCTCGCAGAGTTTTTTCAGCAATGCGCACTGTTGACAGAGCAAAGTGGCACCACATCCTTTGTAAAGTGACCAAACACGAGTCTGGTTCTGGGACCAATACCCACTTGGCGTGATGGGTATCAACTTAGGGTATATCTCGTCCTCAACCTCTAGCCTTGGTTCCCAAAGTAGCACAATGCAAATACCTGCCGTTAATGGGGAAAATTAGCCAACAAGCCCCACGGCTGAGCACTTCTTTTACCAACATCTGTCACCGTCGTTATCATCACAGATCATGTTGCCACATCCAATTGTGTCGGTCTGCCCATCGAGTCCGAAGTGTGCGAGCGTCTGTCGTGTCGCAAGGAATGGCAACAATGGATGGCTTGGTCTGTGTGCAGCGCCACGTGCGGCGGCGGCGAGCGCAAACGCACTCGGCTTTGCAACGGTCGGTTTTTCTTACGATGCACACGGTTTTTTTACCAGGGCACCATTGGTTCTCAATTGATCAATCATTCATTAATTGTCGGTAATTGTCGTCGAATGTTACCTTCTAATTTGTTCAGGCGTCGGCGCCCTTCCTTGTATCGGCGAGCCAGCGCTGGGCGACCAATCTGAACGGTGCAATCTGCAATTGTGTCCACCGAGTGATGCCAAATGGAATGATTGGGGCCCGTGGACGGTGTGCACCAGATCATGTGGTGGTGGACTCAAACAAAGGACGCGCATTTGCAATGGTTGGTGCGATTGCTTTTAGTATCTTGAAAAATACGCGGTAAACTTTTTCGTCTTGTCGCCTACCGCTCTGGGCTGTTGCTGCGAACATCTTTTCTGGTCGCCTGGTGGCACTAAACCAGGTTCGGTGTTAGGTTTTGATGCATTTGGCCTGAGCTTGAGCTTCCTAAAATGGTTAACGTGCCTTCGTTTCGCAGGTGACGGTCTGCCCAAACCAGTGACATTGTGTCCCGGTGGTGTGCCGCAGTCAAGTGACAGCCAGCCGTGCAATCCGGAAGCGTGCGATGGACCACGTGCCTGGTCGAATTGGGGTGCCTGGTCGGTGTGCAGCGCCACATGCGGCGGTGGCGATCGCAAACGTACTCGGCTATGTAACGGTCGGAAAGTTTTTTGTGTTTTCAGATTTCAGTGAATCTAGTTGTGTTATTTCGGGCGCCGCAGGATGTCATATCACCCCTCCCATGACCGAACAATGTGTGGGGGCTTGTTGGTGTTGTTAATCATCTGAACGGTCAGTGGCCTGGGCCCGGTCCACAGGAACCGAATTACCCTTAAAGTAAACCTAAATATAAACGCAAACATAAACGAGACAATGACAAATGAAAAAAGCGAGCGATTTTCTCTCACGGTTAAGGTTGGGCTCGGCTAGGCTAAGGTAATTCTGCTCCTGTGAAAGATGTGTTGTTGAACATCTAATTTGTTCAGGCGTCGGCACCCTTCCTTGTATCGGCGAGCCAGCGCTGGGCGACCAATCTGAACGCTGCAATCTGCAATTGTGTCCACCGAGTGATGGCCAATGGAAGGAGTGGGGCCCGTGGACAGTGTGCACCAGGTCATGTGGTGGTGGACTCAAACGAAGGACTCGTATCTGCAATGGTTGGTGCCGGATTTTTTGCAATTTTTTGGCTAGCAAATCTAACGGCCAAGAAATGCCAGAATAACAGAACGCCACCTGGAGAGTAAGCCTGGTTAAAAAAGTGGTTTATGCGCCCTGATTGTTCTTGGCGGTCGCGTCTGGCACTGTTTATACCGCTTTGCATGTTGCTGTGGTAATCTGTTCGGGTCACAATCTCTCCGAAGATCCTTTCCATATTTCCAGCAACAGAATCGTTAGGTTTTTGATGCGTGGGTCCTCAGCCTGCCCTGAACTGCTGTGTAAATGAAACAGCTATAAAAACTGCTGATGGAAATGAAAATTGTGAAGATCGCGTTTCCCCGTTTTCGCAGGTGACGGTTTGCCCAAGCCAGTGACATTGTGTCCCGGTGGTGTGCCCCAGGCGAGTGATAGCCAGCCGTGCAATGCACAAATCTGCAATGGACCACGAGCCTGGACTGATTGGGGTGCCTGGTCGGCGTGCAGCGCCACATGCGGCGGTGGAAAGAGGAAACGCTCTCGATTGTGCAGAGAAAGTACGTCTCTCTGGCTTGGATTTTTTTAATTTGATTGTATACAGGCAGATATTTTGTTGCGTTCCATCTCTCTCAATGGCGCGCACTTGTGCGCGCAGCAAGAGACATTTTAAGCCAACAGTGAGATGTTCGTGATGTTTTTTGGAAGTCAATTGGCCAGAGATGAATCGGCAGCGACGAGGCCTGGCACCTCGCCTGTCTTGTGTGTGTTTGTACACAAAGCTCGCATCATTTTGGATATCGGTGCCACATCAGCCCACCAAGTTCACATCTATGAGATCACACGATGTTAGCGAAGCGGGTTGCATGTAAACTTGACCTGTCTGGAGGTTGGGATCTTAAAGCAGCTCTGACATGCATTCTAGTTCGGGAAATGCACCGACATGCAGGCATGAATGCATGTTATAACACGAATTGCATTTTTACTATATGTTGATATTGTCATTTCAGCCAACGGCATTCTGCGAGCAGCTGTGTTTTGTCCGGGCGGACTGGGTGGCGGCGGTTTCATGGAATCGTGCAACATTCAACCTTGTCCAACCAGAGATCTATTGTAAACAACACGCGTGTGATTGTTGATGTCTTCAATTGTGCCAGAGTTTGATTCTTTTATTTTTTATGCTCTTTCTGTGGACATTTTCCGGTCGAACCGTTTTATCTTTCTTTTTGGACTGCAGCGTTTGCATAGCTTTTCATTTTGTTTCCTTTTTCTGTCTTCTTTTTTGACTTGTTTCATTTATCTGACCACGTACGGGTAGTCTTTTTGAGCACTGGTTGATGCTTTATTTTCTTCACGCTTTTGTGATCACGTTGAACAGGTGATGCGACCTAATTTTTAATTTTTAATTATGTAATGCCGTAATGGGCAGGTGTAACAATAAAAAGCTTTATTTTAATTGGTACCAGTTTTGTTCGCAATGTTCTGAATTAGAAACCAAATTATAGATGAACAATCTACCAAAAGTAACAACTAAACAAATTAAGGGTATACATTTTTATGCTTGTATACTGCGCTAAATAAGGCTAGGGTATATTTGTTTGGCTGATTTCAATAGAACGGAAAATTTTGAACAAACGGAAATAATGTTCCAATGCGGTAGACGTGAAAAAATATAAACGCCGAAAATGTTTAGAACCAATTTGTTTTGCATGTGTGGATTACAGTAACGCGTAACATATACCTTCAGTTTAAAAAGAATCAAAACTGTATGTACACAAAATGGCAAATATAGATTTTCCGGTATTGAAAAATGAATGTGAAAAGTCAAAAACCATCGTAGAATTCTTGTCATCAAAACGTTCTGTCGTACGTGACCACTGCTCAAACTTCGCTGTACTTCCATCCAGCTGAAACTGCATTCGATTGTTTTACGCACCCAACCACAAGTGCAACCATTGTAGACCAAGGGATGTGTCAACTTTGAAGGCAAGCCCTACGACCAGGTTTAGGTTTATACCAACGTTGTCAGCTGACGCAGCAACTGTTGATGTTTCATGCAAACGCAGCAGGATGTCTGTTGTCGACAATGTCGTCGCGCCACAGATTACACGCACCCCACGCGTGTTTCACAGCAGAATTTGCACGAACCACGCAACAGTTGCGTTGATGACAATGGCAATAACCACCGACTAGGACACCACGTTTGGGTTACAGCAAGGCAAAGTCCAACCAATCTTAGTCTTACCTACAGGATGAACGATTTATCAAAGTTGGTGATCGGATCGGACCTGCCTTGGTCACGTGCGACTTTTGGATACGAAGAAGTTTAGTGATACTATTAATTTCTACCATTTAAAAGCTATTAATTGAATACAACCTCAATGCTGATCAAAATTTTAGTATGTAGCTGACTCCAGTAATTCTCTTAATATACGAAATGCAAAAATCGCTCGTGACCAAGACACGTCCCATCCGATCCGATCAGCAAGTTTTACATATCGCTCTATCTGGTCGTGAAGATGCCCGCCTTCAAGTTTGGCACACCGTTTCCAAAAAAACGATGAATCAACCTTCGTCATTCGAATAACACGCCGAACAGTGCAGTTTGCCGGCGCGCACGCGCACATCGGCGCCGGTGATGCCATTGCCCAATTGGGTGCCACACACGGAACAGTGGAAACACGACAGATGGTAGAAGAGGGAAAGGGATTCGATGATCATCGCTGCACCGCGACCTGAAACGCACCAATTGGGTAGAGACGCAGAATGTCGCAGAATGTGAGGTGCTGAAGGCCGTATGAACTTTTCAGGCCGAAGCGAACGCCCTGGATGGATGCCCTTCATCGGTGTCGGCAAACGTTTGTCTTGACTCTTGACTGTATCTTGCGGTAGAATTTTAGAGCACTAATTTTGAGCATTGTAAAAGTTGTTCATCGGGTATGAGGCATAGTCAACGTCAGATCAATAACGTAACGATACGATTGAACGATGCGCTATACTGTGTATTCCGTGTTTCATAACGTTCGAGGGCCAAACGTGTGTTCGGCATGAAGACTGTGAATGAAGCTGGGTTGAGGTGTGACACTAACCCAATTCGTGTTTGCAATGCGAGCACTTCTGCTTGCCGCTGACGGACAGCATCGGTTCGCCACCATCGGGGTTGATCTCATCGTTCACCGATGTCTGATCGATTGGCTGATCGATCGGTGTCGAATCGTGATGATTGATCATCGATTGATGCTGTTGTTGGTATTGATTGTGTCCGCCGCGGCTCGACGACCGTCGCTGAATGGCGTCCGTGTAGGGCGGCGGCGACCGCGAGCGGCCGCGCGATCCGTTGTTCGCATTATCGATTATTGATTTGTTGTTGCTGTTGTTGATCATTGATGGTTGATTATGGCTGCCCGCGGCGGACATGGCCGATTGTTCACTCAGTCGTTGATGTTGTTCAACCATCCAGTGATCGTTGGTGTTCGACTGTTGATTAGCGGTCGCCGCCATGTTCAACAATCGAAGTTCGGTGTTGTTCTGATGTTGTTGTTGTTCGTGTTGTTGTTGTTGTTGCGCGAGTCCCGGAATTTCGGTTTGCGAGAAGTTGATCTGTTTCTGCACATGTCCATAGGGCGTGTTGTTTTGATCGTTGTTGATCACGCCAGCAGCAGCCTTCTTCTGCTGATTGGCGATCGCATCGGTGATTATCGATTGATCGATTCGACTGATCGATTGATTCGCTGTTGTTGCAGGGTGACCAATCGATGAGCGATCGGCCGACAACGGACGTGGATTGGCCTGTTGTTTGATCACCTGATAGCGCTCGCGCACCACGTCCTTGTTTTGCTGAAATGACAAAATGTGCGAATGTGAAAGTTGGATATACTCACGTCGTGGACACCATCTGAGCGTTGGGTCTCCGGCTGCTATCAAACATGATAATGCATCAGATATGATATGTGCATCATGCGCACATATGCGATAGACACTCAATTCTCTGGAGATAGTGCGTGTTGTAGAGCGCCGCTGTCGTTAGACATCTTGGAGCAAAGCAAGAGCTCGCTATCAAGACGCGATCGTCTTTATGCAAGAGGGAAGTCACAGTTCATGCGCATATGGGCTTGAATTCATGAAGAAAGCACACCACGGAGAAAGATAGGTATAGGCACTGTGGTATTATGCATGGGAAACACCAACCAAAATGGACGGTTTGCCGGCGTGTCCCTGATCGTGCAAGACAACGTCCCCGCCATCGTCGTACTTGTTCAGGGAACGACTCATCGGGGAAGGCAGACTCTGCAAGTGATAGGAGGACAAAGGGTGGGAAAGGTAGTGGGGTCACGTGATTCATGTTACAGGGAGAGTCATTATGACGTATAAATTTAGCTCGCAATTGCGTGTACACTGAAGCTATGCGTGAGCCCTGTTGGATAAGACAGTGCCCGAACGGGATCCCGATCCTAAACGCGGTGACAATCGCGTTCCATCACTGCGGATAGGGCGGAGAAATATTCTTCGGTTCGCCTCTGCGCAAAATCTGGGAAATCTTTGGCATCGAACCACACATAGCGCTTCAAAACATTCGGGGTTTCGTTTGACATAACAAAGCAGACGCTGGCAGGTACACCTAGACGTGGCCAATTGCACCCATGGTACACGTATATACCCACAATATGTATGTATAATAGTGCAGCAGAATGAAAAAGCAACATGCATACATTGTACCTACCAATACCTGAGTAGTGTTTTTCGCAATAAGGAAACAGAGAATGAAATGAAATGAATGTGTTGTACGTGTTTTTGTGCATGCACGTGCTTAAAATCGACCTTGTGAAAAGTGTGCATGCTGCGCGATGTTATCTTTTTATAAAAGGAATGCATTACATCGACGGAAAGTAGTTGAACAACGCCAGCAGCCACACTAAAAAGTCATGTTGTTGTGTTTTGTGTTTGCGTACTGTGTCATCGGTCTGCACACACAGGGTTACTAATCACGCACGTGGCCAAAGGCAGGTGACAAACAATGTGAAAATTGCACCACCAAAAAATAGGGCAAAATGTGAAGCGACCCTCCCTGTCATTGCATACCTTATCCGATTGCCTGCCACGACTGTCGAGCGATGCTACGCTGCTCTGCAACACACATGCCGTCATCAAAAATAGGCATGCAGTTAGGTATATATAGGGATAAAATGAAACATCAGCCAGCCATACATACCTGTGGACTGGCACTCGATGCAAGTCCGTCGCTGGCATGGTGCAGTCCCATGTCATAGTTGCGCAGCAGGGTCGGCGCGGGCGCGTGTCGTCGCGTGTTGTACGCGTCCGGCGAACTGTCGCGCGTGCTGCCGCGTTGTGAACGCGACCCGCATTCTGCAATCAATTCTGTCGTTTGTTGATAACCACCAATCGCCCGTTGCTGGCATCTGGGTTATGGCTGATTTTGACTTACTCACATCACGATTTTGTATGTTACACGGCACTGTGAAACATCAGATAGCCAGCTGTGCACTGGTGTGCGTAACATACAAGTGTTATTCGCACAGCGCACAACGTCAAATCATGGTGCCATATCGCAAAGTGCGTGTCCCGACCACTACGACCAACATGTGATTGTCTACATCCCCGCCCAACCCGAACCAACCCGATGGCGCCTTGCTCGACGACCCATTCACCGAACTGCGTTCCGATTCGGGCACAAAGTCGGTCAGTCGTCCAATCGTGCGATCGGCCGGCTGCCAGTGCGACACGCGATAGTCGACGTCCGGCGGCAGTCGACGCTGGTGCTGTTTGATGGACTCCCTTTCAGCATCAGGGATGAAATCGACGATTCGACCCGGCTTGTGCTGCAGAATCGGATCGCCGCCGGTTGTTGCTGGTTGGGGCGATCGATTGACAACTGTTGCTGAATGGTGTTGTTGTCGATGGTCAACGTCACCATCCGCCGATGAGCCGGCCATTGGACGATGCGCTGGACGACCCGCACCTGCAGCAACCATACACATGACCAGCGTAAATTTGGCGATCGGTTGGGTCCGATGTTATGTTGTCTTGTCACTATTGGAACTTGGAACAAAAAACATTTTGCCACACCAATTTTAACCTGCGTAAAACTTGTTTATTGGCTGCGAATGTGAATTACTTTTACGCTGGTCAAATTACTTGTATCAGTAGATCTTAATACAAAACAGTCGCGTGACGAATTGCCGTTTTCTCTTTCGTTTCATTCCGACACGGCGCCCCCAACTGACCGGGATTGTGCATCGGTTGTGTCTGCCAGTTGCGTCGTGTCTGCTGTCGTCGCGTGGCCCTGAATTGTTGGTAGTCGTCCGGTTTCGGCGTCTGATCGAACAATTGACGTTTCGAATCGAACTCGACGCTGATTGGCGGGCTGATTGGTGACGGCGAATGTTGTTGTTGTTGTTGCTGTTGAATTTTGGTCGTGGTCGCGGTCGCACGCGGCGTTTCTAAACGTCATACGCACATTACGCGTTAAATTCAATGAAAGAGAAAGCACAACACAACGCACCTCCCGAGTGAACGCGTTTGATGTGCATGTCGATGGCGCCGAGTCGCGTCGCTTCATGAATGACGTGATTGATTTTGGCCAGATATTTCTCCTCCACATTTTCGCCGTTGATCTCAATCAGCTCGTCGTTGATCTGCAAGTTCGCCTTGTCCGCCGGCGTACCTGCGAGCAATTGGTAAAAAATGTTTTATTTTTTTTCCGACGAGTGCCGCTCTCAATATATTAATCGGTTGGTCCACTCGAAACAGTTCGGCATGTTCGTGATCATGAAAGCATCGCCAAGTTTCATACGGAACCAAATGTTTCAAAATGAGGCAACACACGCCAATGCACCCACCAACGACCACACTAGCGACCGTCACCGGTTCGTGCTTTCCCTTGCCGCCCTTGACCGTGAAGCCGAAACCCTTCTCACTATTTGGTCGCAGTTGAATTGAGATCGTCAGATATTCGGCATTCGCCTGCTAATTGTGTAAAATTTCATAATGTTTTTTTGGGCTTGTTGTCAGTGTGTTTACAGGTACAGTAGCGGTATCAAACTTGATGATTGGATTTGATCTCATTTGGTCACGTGTGTAACTTTTTACGAATTTAAGATACTCGAGATTATTACAGATGTTTGCCAACTGTAGAAGTTGTTCCCTAGATAACTAAACGAACCTAGCAGCATTAATAAATCTCGAAATATCTTTGAAAAGTGACAGTCACGCGACTAAGATCGATCCGATCACAACTTTTTATTTCTGTCCCATCAACCTGGGTATGCGTATAACTACATAAGTTCAACAAAAACATTTCACACCTTTTTCGCGTCACTCTTCTGCTGATAGGTCCACTGCTTGCGTTCGGTGCTGTAGGATCGCATCGTGGTCTCGGTGGTGGTGCGTATCTCGACCTTGTGTGTGGTCGTCGACTGTTGCTGCTGCTGATGTTTCACGCCGGCCGCAGCAGCTGTGGTTTGGCGTTGTTGTTGATGATGTTTCATGTTAGTCTGATTCACACCATTAACGAGCGGAGGACTTTCGGGCGGCGGACATTGCGGAGGTGGAGGAGGAATGTCGTCACCTGAACATTGCGACTGCAATCACAGAAACATCACATTCTACAAACATTCAATTGTGACAAGCCATAAAAGTGGTCGACTAGAACAACTTTTTTGCCGGTCGCAACTGGTGCGCGTGAACTGCGCATTCACAAAGTACACTATATGTTTACAACTTGAACAAACACGAACAAACTCCGTCCGCGCGAAACCAGTCAAAAGTTTATGTGGCCGAAAATAAACCATCAGCTACGTAAATCTGCTGGTGTGTTGTGCCAACCCTTGGTGTCATGTTTGAGATGTTGCATCCTCGAGGAGAGACTGTCCCGATTGGTGCCGAGGCCCGAGTCGACCGTCTCCTCCGACATTGTGTGTTGCGTGCGGATGGGGGTCGCGAAACGACGTTGGGATTCGAATTTGGTATTCGACATCGATATCGATTGGTGTTGTTGTGGTGGTCGCGTGTTGATGATCGGTGATTGCGTACTGCCACCGCCGATACCTGACGTTCGAGAAAACGCTTTTCAGCTCGTCGTTTGTGTTATTTGATTCAAATGGCCATCTGGTGCATTCGCACTGACGGTGACCTGATGCACCGTCCGTACTTTTTATATGTGAAAAGAATTAGAAATGGGTGACCATAAAATCGCTGCTCAATTCGCACGACGATTCAATAGATGGTGGCCATTAGCTGAGAAAATCAAACATTCGGCACAAAATGTGTCAGAGTCGAAAATTTTGGTGAACGATCACCTCAACGGTTTAGCGTAAGCTTCAAAACTATCATTCTGCAACTCACTTATTGTCAAGACCGATCGGTACTGGGCCATACCAACTACTGTGGTTGTGTTTTCCGTTCACGAATCAATATCACAGGGTTTGAATAAATTTCAAAGGAATCTTGAAAAGACATGGTCAGAATGGGGTTTGTTTGCATCAACATGAATGTTCGATTTGGGGCGGCCGCCATTTGATGAAGGGACTTTTCTGGCGACTTTAGCCACGTATAAAAATGAGACACGCAAAAAGAATACAATGGAAAGTATGGGAAAAGTGTGACAATCGGCTTTACCTGTGTGCTCAGTCATGGTCGGGGTTGGCAGGTCACCATTGTTGTTGGGCACGCTTGGCTGTTGGGCCCCATTCGAACAACCCGAGCTGTGCTGAAACTACGACTTGGTTCATGATTTGAGTTTGGTTCGGTCATTATTATACTTTGTAGACCGTCGAGTGTTCTTAACGACTATGCTTGTTCACCAAATCACGAAAATTAAACTTCAAACTGTGTAGTTGCAATGATCGCATGCATGACTATTGTAGCCAACAATATGGAGGCTCGCGCTGCAAAGAACCGCAAAGATTTTGGGCGGTATTGTGCTTCGCGTTTGACCTGTGAAACTCCGGCTATTTACACTCATAAAATAACACTTTGAATCCATTCAAAACTTGTCACAAAACCAGGCGGAATCACAAAGCGTTACATACATAGGTATCCACATTACACAATACAGTTTTTTTGGCAACGGCTTTGGAATATCTGAATTTTTGCTTTTCACCAGCCGCTTTATTGCACAATTCGTGCTTCGTGTCAGTGACAATCGGTTTCAGTTGACTTGCGGTACTCAACTAAACGATGCGCCAGACCTTTCGTGTAGCACAATGGTGCTTTTTAGTTTTCGAGCACGCAACACAGCGTCGCACAAGCGCGCATGAAAAAAACCGATGTTTGTTAGCTTAGCTGTGGTCTATGCTCGGTCATAACCTCGGTATTATATTTTACTTTTTTTTGGGTGTGGCTGTGTTATGGTTGTACTTTGTGTTGCTGAAGGAAGGCACACATCGGTGGAAACAAGTGGGGGGCTGTGAAAGTAAACAAAACAATGTCGTCGCGCTAGCTTATGAGCATTTTACCCTATTGTCACGGTTACGCAATTACTGATAGTCTCATGTAGGTGTACATTAGAAGCAGAACGCGCTGCACATTTTGGCAAACCGAAAGCTGTTGTTCTGTACGTAATCTTACAATGGTCACGCATTTGATATCCCTTCGTGAAACATCATATTCCAAGTACGCAGTACGCATCCCACTGCGACCAGCCGTAATGAGTGCATGTGCACAGTGCGCGCACACGCGCAACTTGCCACCATCAGCACCAACAGTCAAGCTTGAAACATCATTTGATTCTGGCGACCACGTGCTGCTGTGGCGGAGCATTTGTTGTGATTGGATTGTTATAATCTGATTTTGGACAATTATTTGAGAGGGGTTTTTCTCAACAGTAGAAAATGAACTCTCGTTTCTGTCTCTCCAAGTTGGAACGCACAGCAAGAATTTCACTAACCTCTGAAAATAGCACAAACACATGCACAAAGTGCTTGTTTTAACCCACATGCGGGCAAGCGCATTTTAGAAATGCATGAAAACACCGCAAAAAAGTGAACAAGACAAAAATATTCAGTCACACAACCACTAAAGAGGAAGTCATGCTCTCGTCTACGTACAGGTACGATCGCGTGGCGAGCATGCACAAAAGTTAGGGTTATTTTTTGCATCTGTTTACAGTGTACGATCTTATACGCAAGAAACCCAATTTCCAAGTGCTGCTTGCTATTGCCAATACATGCAGCATGCAGCTTATGTACCAGTAGCAAGGCAGAAACCACCGCAAATTGATACTCAGTTTTATTCCATGTTGACAAAACTTACCATAGCATCAAAGCATCGAAAGCCTTTCAAGCTAATTATGCGACTCCCAGAATACCAATTTCATGCACCTGCGTTACGCAGGTCGAAATTCTGTCGCTGAATACAGCTTAACCAAAAAATTTGCCCAAATCCATGCCGGTAAAGTCGATACGGCTCATAGTATAGCACAGCGGGCAGTCCATGTCTCAAGACTACCGTATCCATTCCACTGAACTTTCCACCCAACTTTCCACCAACTGTCCACCCAACTCTCCACTCCACCCTTTCGTGAATATCGCCCACAAGGTCCAAAGCGATGACTCCAAGTTTGATACGGGCCTATCGAAGCACATCGATCGATCCCCACATCCACAAACCAACCCTGGAATGCGACCGTGTATCGGACAGTCCGTCCGAGTCCGGTCCCCCGAAATGTCCGCTATCCTCCAACGTAGCGCGACGTCGATCAACAGTTGGCTTGTCAAGCGTGCCGCCCCCGGTTGTGGTGATGGTGTTTGGTGTTGTTGTTGCCATGCGATCGTGCGTGGATGGTGCTGTTGTTTTGTTGGGTACTGAGGTCGGTCGAGATTTGATGTTGTTGATCGTTGCGAATGTCTGCAAAATGCACAATTATACATACATATGGTAGTTCGTGTGACCCTTTCGGATCAGGTTGGGGTATACCATTAGTGATTGTTAAGGATCGGATTCGATTGACAGTGTCCCTAACGGAGCGGAGCCACCACAATGAGGTGTGCCAACCAGGACAAGCTCAGACCAGTCAATATTATTGTGCGCTGACTTTGACACCAAGTTCATTGAAGCGTAAGGGACGAACTATACCTGCATACATAAAGCGCCACGGCGGTAAGCGGGCTAAAGGTATATTACCTTGTATATCTACCTATACTACCTGGTACATTACACGTAACCAGCGTCTTATTGGTTTTCTTTCCTAAAAAGCAGAAGACCTCCGGCAGCCATGACAACATTTGTTGTGGTTAACAACCAGTGGTTTTTCGCTTATTATCGGGTACCACGTTGGTACCACAAAATTGGCATCGATGCTCTTGCGCTCACAAAAAACCAGCGAATACTTGGTCAGTATATGTGCCAAAAACATTCATACACATGTACTTCGGTACATGTACTATTTCGGTATAATGTACATGTTGCTGCTGGTCGAAAACACATGGGTGACGATTGATTCAGAGTGACAGAACATCGCAGGACATGAACTACACTAGGCAATGTACCTACATGATGAGCACCAACATACTGGTTCATGGAACATGGAAGATATATGGTTGGCACCGTATAAATCTTGAATTGTGGACCGTGTTGGTCTTTATGCGCGCACTTCCGACTGATTTACAAACCGTGTTCTCACAAACAAAACAGTAAATTTTTATTCCGACGCACTATACATTACTGTGTAATCTTGCGAACAGATCTCGATCTCTGTCCTGGTATGCATCGGCAATAGGTCAACGGTGACATGACCTGATAGTGTGCACCGTTACATGTTCGTTCGTGTACACGTTTAGCGCATTTCAAGCCAGATTTTACAGCTGCCAAATTATGTGTGCAGCAAGAGCTGAGGATTCGTGGGTTTCTTCTGACCACGCCACAGGCACTGCGGGCGTCACTGACCATTTATGCATTTGTGTCCCAGAACGTTTGATTGAAACAATAATTCGCGTGGTCGTAAAGTGTGTTCTGTTCTGTCATGGTCTATTATTGTATCAACCAACAATTTGACCTTGCATGCTCTCCCTAAATGCATGTGCATGATAACACCACGTGTGTAAGACGTAGGACACAGGGAGCTGCCTTTCCTGATACTGTAAGGGTATGTCCAAACCACTGTCATCGAAAATAATTTGTTGTGAATGACTTGTTGCTCATCCTTGCTTATAGGCGACGTTAAACTGATGCATAACATCCGCCGCAGGGTTTTGGATCAAAGAAAGAAAATGTAGCATTTGAGAAAAATGAAAGCGAAGAAAGAGAAAATGAGCGTGCTTACCGTTTCAACTGGCATGTCGAACGTGTCCCGAATGCTTCGATGGCCGCCGGTAGCATTAGGCGGAATTCTGAAAAAACTTTCATACATGACATTATTGTAAATAAATGGACGTACAGCCTGTTTCGCAGAATTTTATTTGGATTTCAGATTATTTGATTTAAAATATGCAACTAGTTTTACAGACAGAACCACTTCAGTCTGCGGCTGCGTGTAAACAGAACACGAAAAACCAAAATGGCACGCACAGGTCGTTTTCAAGTTTAGGAGGAAAAACTGCAAAATAAACACAATATTTTGGACGAATGACATAAAAGGAAAGACGTCGTTTGGTGCCCCTTGCCAACAGTTGACCGATTTATCATAATGACCACCCACCTTTGGTGTGACATTTAAACTGGGGACACTTCCTTTCATTCTTAGCTGGTGCGAACATTACGGAAAAGGTAATGTCACGGTCATGCATGACATTAGAGAGATTCCTTTAGGTGTGATTTTCAAAGCGTGACTCTCACCCAGGAGAATAGTTTTTCGCACCCACCATTCGCAAATCTATGTGTACTTTAAAATGGTTATCTGTACACGTTGTTTTCTTGAAAGAAAACGCGGTGTACCGGTGGAAAGGTCGTGCTGTGCGCGAATGATAAGCCGAAGTCAAAACATCAACTATAAAGTCTTACAAATGGTCGAGTTTTTGATGAAAGAATGTGGGAAAAATGAAATGAACTAAGCGCGCTGAAAATGTGTGAATTCCCCGGATGTCTGACATACACGACAAAGTCAAAAGGCAGCAGCGCTACAATTTGATGGTCATTCAAAATTAGATCGAGTACTAGAGCCAAGACTCAAGCGGACCACCCCAGAGTCGGTGACTAGTATGATGCACGTACTGTACCTATACATGTGTCACACACACACAGACACAACAGTCAAGCAATCAGCAGCTTGAGCGTCCGACAGCTAAATCGAGCCTTTTGTGTTATAAATCATGTGCAAAATGCTGACTGAGCGCTGAAAATGTCAGCCATTTTTCGGTCCCCGTCCCCGTATACACGCAATCATGTGACCACTCACCGCTGAAACCTGAACCACAAGAATTCAAGCGCGTTGCCCATCGAACTTGTTTCTGTCGAACATAGTCAGAATATAGTGTGTGCGCCGCTCTGCACGCCGCATGCAAGCGAGGCGTTTTGGATTTTAACGCGATATACGCGGTTGTGTTCGTGATTTGGGGTATAAAGTTAGAAGGACAGCCGCGATTTTTTTCACTGCCGGCCAGGCACCAAGCGTTTATGTATAGGCATATCTGCCGGACGGAACGAGAGTGCTAACTGACGCGCAAAAGTTCGTCGGCAGAAATCCCGGAGGAAATACATAGTTTTGCTCTTAACAAGCACAGCGTCGACTTGACCAACATTCTAATGTGATGTACTCAAATGGACATGCAAGTTCACCTGATAATCAAGGGGGCCATACCGATACAAATGTATGGACCTGCTACAGCTAGCTATAGTGTTAGTTTCGCTGCGAACCAAACTGGCTACGTACATATGTCCAAATTTGCGAGAGTCTGGCCGGGAACGGTTTGAAACTGATGATACGCAGAAAGGCTGTGAATTTAAGATAACTGCTTTCAAAAATTTAAAAGATCATTGAAAGAAATTGGAATGTTGCGAAAAGTCAATCGGTGAACCAATTAATTTTGCGAAATGAACACACAGACGAATCAAAGGAAATCAAGAAGAAACTCAATGTGGATACGTATACGTAGTACGTCTGTGGCAAAGCAATGGGTTGCTGAGCCAGTAGCGCGTGAGCCCATACTAATTCAGAAACGAAAACATGTGCCACGATATCAATGTGTATGCCATGCGAGACTGTTATTTGTCATAGTAGTTGTATCATAAAAGTAGCCAACCAAACCAGTGAAAATGGTCAAGTAAAGGCCAACAAGAAGTCATGGCGCACAAACCAAAAGGCAATAGATTTCATTCACAAATACATAGTAATGGGAGACCGCCACCATATGACGTCTTTGCAAAATGACAAATAGGTACTGTATGTACATGTATGTGCACTATTTCTTTTTAGCAAACGGGACCTCACAGGGAAGCCGAAAAAGTGATATTTCGGTCAAAAAATTTATGTTTTCCGCAAGACCCATAAAGCTGACCTGTCCAAAGTGCCATCAAAGACTGTTGGTCGTTGCTTGTTGCCATTGGATGGTGGGATGATAACAGCGGACGGCGGGGGAGGTCGATTGTCTGAAGCAAGTGAAACATCATCTTGATGATTTACTACGTGCCCACATTGTTTTGTACAGGTATGTACATATAGGCATACACCTGATGGTAGGTAAGATCGGGCCAGGTATTGGATCTGCCTTAGCTTTGTCAATTAGCACTCAAACGTTGAATAAAGATCAAGCTGAAAGCCCGATCCGTTTGTTTTTTTGGATCCGATCACCAGTTCCATTAACGTATGTATGTACGCGCATTCTGGCCTTGAATGCAATGGAAGAGAAAACGTGCGCGACCAACAATTTCGGGACGGCGGTGTCGCATCGGAGTCGTCGGCGGACGCGGCGGACGCTTTGCGACGTTTCGACAGCCACGCGTCCAGGTCGCCCTGCCATTCGTCGTCGTCTTCGTCGTGATGCTGCAAACGTGTGCTTGATAAATCAGGCTACGAATTCACATGATAAATACAGCCAAGTCGGTATCAAATTTCAGCACGTAAACTTTGGTATGAGAATACAGTAACTGATGCGATGCCACTGATTTCGACCAGCATTTCACTTTCTCACTTTCTCAGTCTTTCGTCAGACCAGTGGCTTCGGTCAAGCTCAAAACATTCTTTTCGTGCAAAAAATCGGTCGGATGCGATCCGATCTCTAACTTTGATGCCGGTCAGTGATGTAGTTGCAGCCCGTTAGTAGCTCGAGCTACCAAGCAATGCCCCCAAACAGCCCGACCCGAGGAACCAAGAAATGGTAAAAAAACGTGTTTTTCAAGGGTTTAAAACAAAGTTTTGGCCATACCCCTCCGAAATTCCTACATTTGCTGGGATTTCAAGGTGTATTGACCGCACTGCCACAGCCCTATCTATGTACCTGACCAACGTCAGGACTGATACTGGTAATGATGTAACTACTGTGCAATGACCGACCCTAATTTGCATCAATTCCTCTTTGAGCGCCTTCATCTCTTCAGCCAGTCGTATTTGTTCGCGTGCCTGGTCAGCCAATGTTTGCGCGTGTTTGTTGGCTGTGCCGCCCGTGAACTGCTTAGGGTCGTGACACGGCTCCGTAGCGTCCTGTGATGTTTCACAAATGCAGGGTTGTCATTACTTGACTGAACTACTGCATTTTTCTCCATCAGGAGATATAGCATTTCAATGACGTTCCGAGCCCAAATATAAGAGCATCAGCAGCAGACAGGTTCAGGCCGGGCCGAGCTCCGACAGGGTGGAATTCTCAAAACGGTGTAAAGGTCAGTTGGGCGTAAAGGTCGGTCGAAAGCTCGGTCGGCGTAGCTCGGTGTAAGTGTGAAACATTGCCTGTTATTAACGTGGAATGTTTCAAGTTTACACCGAGGTCTATTACACTGAGCTGTCGACCGAGCTTTCCACCGACCTTTACACCCAACTGACCTACACCGTTTCGAAAATATCACCCTTAGGTTTTGCCGTCAAACTGAAGGCCAGCCCCAACCTACACGCACTTGGGAACGAATGTTGAGAGAGAACAAGACTCAGACCTTTTTCACGAATCGTGTCGGGAACACGTGCTGTGCTTGACCATTCAGGGTGACTGGTGTCGCAAGCACGACCTGTTGGTTTGAGTGCTGAACGGTGGTGGTGACCGTGTGCATGTGATGCTCCTGTGAATGTCGTCTTTCGGGGGTATGAGAGGGCCAGAGACAGGAAGTGCTTGAGGCATGTGCAATTAGGAACCAAACTCCAACAGATGGGCATGATAATGAGTGGTGCAGCATGAAACACTTTCTGATTATAGTCCACCCACGAACTCATGAGACGACTTATTTTGAAGTTGACTTGAACGGATCCAATAATGTTCCGGTTCCACGTATTTCGGAAATGAAAGAAAGAGAAACGCACGTATTTTTTTAAAAACACGCTCTCCACCTCGGTGCGTAAATTCCCTTTTGACTCCCAAAACATTTGTGTGTTGAACGACGTTGCTGTTCGCGTAAGCACGCAACAAATTGAGGTCAGCCAGCTGGAACTTGTCATCATCCCTCTCGGCCCAATCTCTTTCTTTTGTTTGCGAAAACCCGTGTAGCCGGCGCATTTTTTAATCTGGCCAAGCAAGCTTTAAAAAAAGTCGTCTCATGAGCACGTGGGTGGACTATACGTGCTATCTTCTGCCGCGCTATTGTGAGAATTATTTCTGTGGGCGGTAAACGCATGAGCGGGAAAGGTGAGTTGCAAAGAACAAATTATCAAAATGCAATCATAAAACAAGCCGCGATTGGGCAGAATCTCAATCCCCCACCTCAATGCCCATCGGCGATGCGCTGCTTCTATCGGACGTGCTGTATTCTCCATAGTCAGATGACTCGGACAACTGGTCGGTCTCCAATGCCAATTCGGCCAAATATTTGTGCACCTTCTCGCTTGCCACCGGGTCCATCGGTGTTGTCGTGCTGCTTGTGGTGCTGGATGTGAGTCGTCGAATCAATGCCTGACCGGCCGGATTCAGGTAGACCGACTCAGTTGTGCTCACAATCTGAACACTTTTGCAATGTCGGGGATGTGTGAACGTTGGAATAATATCATTGTTTATTTTTGCAATTTTTTGCTTGAAAATGTTGTTTATTCTTGCAGACATTCATAATGGAAAATGCGGTGACAAAATGGGTATACTGTAAATCGCTCAAAAGAAAAGTGGTCAAATATAATGGTAAGCTGGAATGCCGGCATTCTCATTCTCAAAGTCTTTAAAATATTTTCCGCGCAAACATAATTAAAGCGTTATTTACAGACGTTTTCCCAAAATCCGGTACAAATCTAAAAAGCGGCTGGTTGTAAAATAGAAGTTGAAGCCAAGTTTCGGTGCCTGGATTGAACGTGAAAAATCATAAAGCTCCGCATAGACATGCTGTTCGTCAACCATTACAGAATAGGTCGCCCCACCTCTTCGTGTGCGCTGGTGCCAGCAGCGCTTCCGACCAATTCAAGTGGATTCACGACCGTTTCACGTCCGAGTCGATGCAAAGTCCGATGGTACTGCACCAGTGGGTGGACGGACTCGTGGTCGAACTTGGCACCATGCACGTAACCAACGTGAATCTCGAGCTCGGTGGCTAGCCGGTCGACGCTCACAATCACCTACAATTGAGTGATGTTTCACTCAATAACGTGTAGGTGTAGCAGCGGATACACATTGATTGGAACCGGGTAAATGATGGTATTGTGTTCCGATATATAACTACAGTATAAGAACATCAGTACGCAGTTTGGCGGATGGGAAATACCACCTATTGACTGAGGTGATAGGTCATATTACTTTTTTGCATTTCGGAGCGGACCTGATGTTCGAGATGTCCTTAATTTCGACCACTGTAAAGGCCTAACTATACTTCGTTCTCTCACGCAACACGAAAGAAATTTTCCCACGCTGATTGGTTCTCACGCACGCGCCAGCCAACCAGAGCGCAAGAATTTGTTTCGTGTTGCGTGAGAGAACGAAGCATAATGTGGTCCTTAAAAGTTGTTAGCGGAGAGCCAATAAACAACTTTTACTCTGGTCTGATTTACATGGCTTCAATAGATCTTCAACTACATACACGTAAGAAAAAAGCCGCGTGACCAAAACAGAACCAACGTCATCTCCATAAGCTTGATACCGACCGATATCTGTTTTTGACCAAAAAAATCCACATGCATCAATTATACCAACCCGTCTAAGACTATCGTTTGTTTGTCCGTCGTCGTCAACCGAATTGCTGCTGGTTTCACAACCGTCTGCCTGATTTTCAAGGCAACTGTACCTGAAAAGTACGCAGATTCAAACGATGTGCGCAGCTTTCAAAAGTCCAAAAGGGTAAAGCCATATACACAAGTGTGACCAAATAAATAAATAATGCTCGCTGAACATTGGCAGTTCGTAAAACTGGAGTGCTTTTGCTCAATGCAAATAACGCATTGGGGCAGGTATAACTTTGCGGGTGAGAATCTTTGATTGAGCAAACACAGGCATAACAAACATAGACAAACAGCTTAACCGACCATTTAAGATATAGAAAATCCTGACAGGAAAACAATATTTTCACCATCAACTGATTAACTCGGCAGGCCACGGATATAATCAACAAGATTGAAACGTGCATCATAAACGAGCCACCAGACACTTAGTCTTAGTCAGGCATGCGATTTTAGGTGCTGGGTGTTCGACGAAAGGCAAAACGTGCGCAATACAGTACCCAACACAAGCGAAAGTTTACAAAGCAAGTCCGCTGCGGTTGGTGGCAATCGGTCAAAACAATAACACCGCGCCTGGTACGGACTTCGTGATTTCATGACTGCGCGCCCGCTTAATTTTACTTACAGTCCACTGTACAACACTGCGTTACATAAAGTGGGCCGATACATCTTATGATAATATAAAGCAGATCTCATAGTGTAATACCTGTGCATGTACAGTATGTGGTGACTGCCCATAAATGCTTGACCAGTTTGCAGGTGCGAATCTGTGTTTTGAACTTTGCACAGGTTCGTTGAACAGGGTGTTAAGCGGTACACGAAATTTAAAACAATGATTGGTATAGAAGAACAGTTCAGGATACTGCACGCCGACAGTGCAGATGTGGGGTGGTCAAAAAGTAGCTTTTCTCGGTTAAGGACTTTAGGATACATTGTAGGAAGTGAACGCCAATGGCCTTCGATTGCGAGTAAAAATCGGTTACTGAAGGTTTTCAGGCACGGGCATCTTGACCAATTGCTAATTTTTTTCGTCCGGACATTCTGAACCTGGGAACCAAATTTTTGGACCCTGGGTTTGGGGCCCATAATGCCAAGAACAGAAGATTTATCTTATCCTGTTCGAACTCAACGTGCCGAAAGCGAAAGCCTAATTTTATTACGTCCGGTACATGCTGCAGGTAGAGTTTCCCTACAAACAGTCCTTAACCTGGTAAAGCTGCTTTATGACCAAGACCACCCAATGCAGTCCTGCATTCACCACACGATTCTTCGCTTGTTGGTGTTTCGGCATCCATATACATACTGTTACTGGTGAAATCAAATCAAGTGTTGTTAAATATCCTAAAAACCCACAAAAACCAGCTGCAAAGGATTGGTTTCTCTCTTTGATCTGCGTGTTTAGTACATTGGGTGACCAGTGTGGTTCACTGAACGAAAATTCGAATTCGGCGTTTTATGACACCGTTGGATCATAGTCATCTGATACTGATCAGCGTTTAGTCAGGAGTGTATTTACGTCAAATGCCTTGACAGAATTTGAACGTGTGACATTTATGAGTGTGAAACGCGGAATATTTCACATCATACCACGTGTGAATGTCCAACTTAAAGTTGCCGGACACGTTATTGAGCGCACGCAGAGCTTTGCAGGTCCGAGTCCATATGATTGCACTAATCACAACCATAATGTTCTACATTTAAACAACAATTGTAGCATTCGCGTAGTATCTCAAAACTTTATCCATCAACCAAATAACGGATCTGCAGTTATGCAGTGGGTCAACGGGTCGCGTGTCGCTGTGGGGGTGCGCGTGTGTGTGTCTCCAAGGTTGTTGGGTGCACCTAATGTAGTGGTCAATCATTAACGCATATCCATGCACTATTGCACCAAAGATTAGCGACATATTCCGCGGGAAGGTGTTGCATGAGCACCGGTGTCAAGATGAAATATTACTGCGCTGAAATGTTGTGAGCGTTTAACTTTCGAAATCGAAATTCAATCGACTCAGCATTCTCAAACTGTGCCCGCATGAAACTTACCAAAAGCCAAACAAAAACTTCTTCTGTTTTGCTGGAGCAAGCATAATTCACATGTTGGAGCTTAGTGAGAAGCTTAAAGTTTGAATTTAAACGACACTGTTGGCTGTAGGCTACGAATTTTGGAGTAAACAAGTTTTGTCCACAGTCTATGTAGATAAGCCGCTCGTAAATAAAAGTCGGGAGCTGATGAATAAATAAAATCTGTCCAGTTTTGAACATGCAGTGCAGACATCATGCCTTCAAAGGTTACAATAATAAAAATATGACAGAATTTGGTAACATTCCGTGCCAGCAAATTTGACTAAAAAACACGACGAATAACAAAGACAACTATTGTGAGTTCGCACTCGAAATAGTGCTGGAATGTTTAACATCCGTGCACAAAAGTTGTTTTTTTATGTCACCAGCTTTTCAACCGCGCGCGTGTGCGTGTAACAATGCACAAAAAGTGATCCCCTATGGCCGTCCTACATTTTGCCTGGACATAAATCTATCATAAACGCGCATTTCACAATTTCCGAGCTCCCAAACATCGTTCTTCAGTGTGTGGTAATATTCTGCATGAAATGTGCACACGCTTTTTTTAATTTGGAATTTCATACTCTGATGCGTAACTACTCTGCCGAAAAAATATACCTGGATTGATAATATAACGCGCGCGTGCATCCCGGGTTTCGTATCCGGCCGAAAGATAAGAGTTCTGTGCAGTGGGGGAGGAAAACAGAATAACAACCGGTTTCCAGTGGTAAATTTTGATCTTGGTGCCGAAATTGGGTGGAGCAAGAAATGTGTGTTTATAGGGTATATTGTATATGCCAAGTTGGGCAACGCATAATTCACTTGAGCACAACAGCTATGGAAATGAAAAAATGGGGCTAGAATAACAATTTCAAAATACGTAATATACATAAAGATGCATAAAACATCCTCTGTGACGAACGGAAACTCAATTTTTCAAAAAAGTATACATGAATAAACGAAGCGTTATACGGATCTAATGCATTTGAGTTCACAACGAAGTTTAGAAGAACTAACAAACACGGCTCAGACAACCCAAACATAGACTTAAAGGTGGGTATTTGAGGACTGAGGTTCGGAGGTCAGACGATCAAAACATTGAAGAAAAAACGCCCAGGTTTTGGCATTTCAGCACCAAGAAAATTATGGCGCAAAAAACTGAGAAACATAAAACGCCAACAAATTCTCATGTTAGATCGCGAACTTATTTTCGTCGCGGCACGACTACAAATGTACCTTGTAATTGCGCCACGTTGGGCATGCAGGAATGAAATTGGACGTGATAATTGCACAGAAAAGAACAATTGTTTTCTTCTCAGCGTTTCACGAAAAGTTCTGATGTGAAGTTTTGGGACGTTGATCTTTTCAGTGACAAAATGGAGTTTGTAAAATTATATATTCATGTTGACCTTCACACAACTTTTGGTTTTGGATGCGTTTTGTTGGAACACTTAGGACCCTTACGAACTGCGGCACGCAGGCCTGAGGCGTAACACGTGGATAATGTTTGTGCGCTGTTCATGAAACATCAAACAGCATCAAGTGGGTGCCTGAGTTGAACATTACTGATGCACCAAAGGTTAAAGACACAATATACAAGTTATAAACGTTATAAACACACATGAACGCTCAAGAACATAGGGTGATATTTTCGAAACGGTGTAAAGGGGGAACCCCATAGCGCGGGCCGGTGCGGCTGTTACGGGAATGTCATGACACCCCACCACCCACCCCCCCCCCTTTCTCGAACCTGAACATGACCTTTTTTAATCTCTATGCGCGTTGGTGCTGATAAGATCTCCGCTCATTTTATTCGAAGGTATTACACAATCTAGTGCTGTACACATGAACAACAAATACTGTAGTTTCAGATCTCAAATCTCATATGGTACGCTCATGTGGTGTACTTTTGATGGATGAGTTTCGGATCGTGGGGAAGTCGCCCAGATCAAAAAGGAATCACAAAAGCAGCGAGGCCTCAATGCACAGCGAATAAAGACAAGGGAACAAATACAGATTGTGAGCTTGTTCCTGGAACCTGACAGCGCCCTTGCACATCCAGCGTTAGCATTGACACGAAGGGTACTCAAACACGCTGGGCCGTATCAACATTGAAGGCAAGTTCATTGGCATGGACTTGGCTCGGGCGGGCACAGGCAAATAAATCTTGGTTGAGCCGTATTTTGAGATAGATTTTCGACAAGCGTAAAGTTGTTCATTTGGTGCAGGGGAACAACTTTTACACTGGTCGAAATTAGTGCGCCAACTCTGTCACAAAATACAGCTCAACCTGCCCATGCGCATGGACTTGCCTTTAAAGTTGCTACGGCCCATTGATTTCTTGTGTTGATTTTTCAACTGCGCCACTTCACACGTTGCCTGACCCACCCACCATTGCATAATCGAATCAGTCCTGTGAGCGCATGGCACAAACAAACAAGGAGTATCGACAAATTGCACATATACATACAGTCGCAGGCGGTGGCGCGAAATAAAAAAAGAGAAAATGAAACTGTCCGATGATGCAGACAAATCTGATCTGATGGTACCATGTTCATGCGCTATTTTTAGGATAGTACAATTATTAGAGACTTCTGAACTGCACACACACACGGTACCCAAGCACAATCAAACTAATTTTTTTAGATATTTTCACTGGAACGGAAGCATAACAAACCGCGAATAAGGACGGGGTAGAGCAAGAATAAGGTCAACAGCGGATTTAGGCTGTGTGCGGTCGGTCGCATGAAAAATCATAAAAAAAGAAAGTGTGTCTGGTATAATTCTCATTCCCATCGCATTGTGCAGGTATTTAGTCAGCATGTATCGGCTTATTGCAGTTGCGGTTTTACGCTTTTTGACAAAATCATAACAATTATCAGAAAAGACATATGAGATCTGGTTCGATTGACATTTAAATAAAATCGCAATCAGTTGTGACGGACAAAACACACCATGGTTGTCTAATGAACTGCAAAGGATCCGCAATCACGAATTGTTGTTCTATCAATCTAGTCTGACCGCACGTGTGTTGGTCTAGATTTGGTTTTCTTTCTTCTAATTTTTGCTCGCCAAAGAAATGTTTGCCCCCCCCTCGTCGTGCATTTGCGCGCAAAAGATGACCTAGTTTCGATAAAAAGGTCGCTGAAATTGGTGTTGAAAGCAGAGAGCAGGGCGCTGCTAGACAGATTGGCGATTTCGTACGAACAAAATTTTGTTGCGCTGCACCTGTGGAATAGTGAAATGGAAGATTGACAACGTGTAGCATTCTGATTCGATCCAGGAACATGGGGAGATCAAATCAAATGCTGACAAAAATGAAAGAAACAACTGAATACTTATCCATCTATACCAGGTACTAAAACAGGAAAACGTACAGTATGTGTGTCTGTCTGTGGCCCCCTCCCTCGCGGAGGTGCGGATGGGTCAATTTTCACGGGTAGCTTTGGGTGTGCTAACGGATATTCGGGGGGGGGGGAGGGCACGGGTCCCGTCTGAGTGCATATGTATGTACGTAATGTTGGAGCAATGGCAATGTGAGTTTGGTTTTGAAGCTGGACCTGGATTCGAGCCCCAGCCGAAGAAAGCAACTTTTTTGCCGAATGAATCCGCTATTGCGGAGTATGACGCATGCCCTTGACCTTTCAAGAAAAATCTCAGTGGTAAAAAAAACCTGGCGGTGTGTATGTGGATAAGCAATGAGAAATGATGACGACGACCATTATATTCACGCAATGTCTGCACTTCATTATACATTATACGGATAAAAGGAACTTTTCAAGTGATATGCAAGGTGTAATGTAGTACATCTTACGTAACGTTTCGTTCCCCCATAGAGTTCTCATAATTTTTGGGGCTTTTTTACACTGTTGAGAAGGTGTTGCTCGGTGATCTTAAATACAAGCGCTGAAGTATGCAAGAAATGAATCTGAATCATAGGCTTTACCAAAGTAGTAAAAAATTACCCGCGCGTGACAAGGGCAAAGAACGGCATAGGAACAGAACCAAGCATGGTTCCTGACGTGACACGACCACGAGTGTTGGAATGAGATTAGTGAACCTTTCTTAAATCCAAAAAATGACACAACAAGAAATCCGAAACAAGAGGTCCGGGGACATCGTCGCGCGTATTTCAACTAGCTTGGGTTTAGGCTAAGGCTTAGGCGTAGGCTTATGATTGGGCTTAGGCTTAGGCCTACACTTCGGCTTAGGCTTAGGCTTCCAGCTTTCCCTAACAGCCAGATATGTTGTAATTCACAAAAGGCTCGACCATGTGACAAAGAGTGACGATGTCTCACAACCAGACAAGACATCAGGCAATGATGGTGTACCCGTACCGTAACGAACCCACCTGCCCAATACCAAATCGGTCGGACGAAACAGCTCCTCCGGTGTGAAATTGAGCTCACGCCAGCAAATGTAGAGGAATTCGGAGACCCAATTCTGAATAAAAAAACGAAGAATAGTGATATACATAGTTTACATGTAGTTGCGGTTATCCGTCAGGGAGTTGTTGCTACTGTAGTTCCTGGACTGGTATACGTCCAAACCGCACGTAGCCCCAAAGTCACAAACCTCAATAAGCGTCCGACTTAGCTGATGGTCGTGTTCTCTGCAGATTTGCGAATCAGATTCTGAGTTTTCGGACGACATTTCCGGACGACTAGACGGGGTCTCAACGGCGGTCAAAGCTGAGCTGCTGGGGAATCGCTCTGGCAGCAGCGTGTGCACAAGACTGAAAATGTTAAGCGCACGGCATGTGGAGATTACGCATATGCATAAATTCAAAGGCTTCTTCTGACGCTCGCCGTGTCTGGCTTTTCCGGACACCACAAAATCAAACTACAGACATATGAGTGAACGTTTGGGTACCGTCTGAAAATGGTCGAGTACCGGCTACACTTTGTTGTTCATCTTCTGCGTTGAAAAAACTTATGGTACAGCAGGCGAAGTCAAGGTTCCCCAGCAGCATTTACATACATAGCTTCACATCATCTTGATGAAGCTTCGGCCCCTAATCTGGTAGCTACGTATATCAAGCGACCAACATTAGGATTTAGTCAAATTGGTCCCAAGCGACTGCAGTGTGCACACTCTGGCGGTCTGCATCAGCAGTGAGAGTACTACACTTATGAAGCGACGCATAAGATAAGTCCAAGTGATGCTTTAGTCCTTAATTTAGGTCACAGACCATAAACGATTGCATGCATCCAATAAGATACCAGCAAACATGACGAAGATTATTCCACGAATGGTACACGCTTGGAGCCATGGCTCAAGAAGGATCATTGGAGGCTCAAACGGCAAGCATGCAGAGATTGGCTGTGCTTATAATTCGAACTCGCTTGACTAAGAACCAAGGAGCGCAAATTTCGAATTTATACCTAGCACTATGCTGAGCTGGACTCAACTAAACTGCGATTTTAAAGCTAGGTATTCTCATCCCTTCTTCGCATTCTGTTGTGATTTCGTGCCCGATAATCACGGAAGCTTGAGCTTGTGGAGCGACACATTTACACAAAAAATGCCGAAATTTGATAATGTTCGCTGAAATATGCAGTTCGCGAGCGCCCTGCTGTCAACACAGGCGTCCGTTCGTTTCTGTCTGCGGTGACTTTATTTTTTCCTGCCCATCCGCAGACACGGATTCAAGTGAACGGTAATTGACTTTGGATGTGTCGCCACGTGACGCGTGCTTGTGCTGGCGGGAAACGGTGGTTATTGGGCACTCGCGATAATTTACGTATTATCGGCTATTTGGCAAAGCAGATGCTGCGAATTTGATGCATGTTTATTCAGTGCGCAAGAATCCTTTTGGTAACAAGTCGTGCGTTCCGTCATGTAAGTGCTGTACGTGTTCCGACTTAACAGATAGCGAATTGTTGGTAGTAGACCCGCCGTGGAGCCATAATTCCCATGGAATGCCTTTATTGTTGTACATGCCGGAATTTTCCACTCAAAGCCCCCTCCTCCCGATTAGAGCCCTCGGGGCTCCAAGTGGATTTTTTCTTTTTGGTCGGAGGGCCCATTTTCCACCAGTTTCCCATGGAGCCCCCGGGGCTTTAATTGTTGGATGCAGTCATTTACTTTCTGTAATCACAACTTGCTAAGAGAACCACATTATCGGCCAAAGACAACTCATAACAGCGGAACCCAAGAAACAGAAAAAATACCGCATGCCAACCATTTGAGATGTGTTCCCGTTGTGAGCGCAGTCAACAGTAACGGTTCGTCGCTGCACCGTTGCTTGTAGGGCGTCAATTCGGATGTAAGGCGTCGTACGGTCACTGCCTGCAATGAATTCACCTGGCCGTTGCTGGGGCTGGTTTTTGGGATTTTGGAATGTTTGAGCATCAGTATATGAGCGAAAGTCAAAACGCCGAGAAACAAAACGCTTTGCAAATTTACACCGCCCCACTTCCACCCTGTCTAAGGTCGCGTGTCACCAACTAACGTATTATGGATGCTAAACCTTGATTTTTGGTGAATTCCAGCGTGAAACCAGATTTGGCAGAATTGTGGGGTCGCTTGTTAAGATGGAGGGACAAGCAGGGTTGGGCAATAAACGTTTTTTTTTCAAAAAATCGTATTTTTTAAAACGCCCAGATGACCAAAATATGCCCCCAAAAAAATTGGAAAACGCTCATGTTGGGAAGAAAACGTGGTTAAATGAAGTCATTCTATGTGTTCTGAGGCAAAATAAACAGGTTTCAACCCTTTTCTAGCGAGTTGCTAAGATCCCATATCAGACCCGCATCGTGGGACCAACTTTGGCCGGGGTCATCACTGAAAGTCAAACTCCGTATATCGACGTATCTCGACAAAATAAAAATTGGTCGAAAATTTTTTGAAAAAAATGGGACAAAAAATTGATTTTCCTTGATAATCAGGGTACTTTCCCTGAAAAATCAGGGAAAACCAAGGAAATTCAGGATTTAAAAAAAACGAAAAACGTCCCAGGCGTTTTTTTTAAAAAAACGTCGTTTTTTAAAGAAAAAACGCCGTCGTTTTTTCCCCAACCCTGGGGACAAGTACTGACATTGTTACAATCTTCACGAGTGGGGATCGGTGGACACAATGGAGTGCGTGTGCCAAAACAGTGCGGATCAGGCATGAATAATCCATCAGCTCGGTTGTGCTTTCAATCAAGTCGCACGTGCGCCAAGGATTCCGGAACCAAAAGTGCGATAAGCCCGAAATTGTGGCGTTTCCGTTTCCCCGGGCAAGGTTGCAGCGAAGCGGAACTTTTTTCTTGAACGTCAGAAGAAATATAGAATAAATATATTTTATACGAGCAGTTTTTTTACATGCTTACCTCCAACCATCGTTCACATTCGTTTGAGGCGAGGTCCAGATAAAATTCGAACTCTTCTTGCGTCAAAAGATGATCGGATGACGTCATTTCAGGGCTAGATTTTTACTCGCTGATGTTTCACTGAAACTGCTGACGCTGCGTAAAATACTGAAGGTTCGCCAGAAGTTTACTGCACTAGATCATATCAATGTACCTACATTAACTCGACTGTGCGACAACTACCAACAGTACAGCTTACAGAATAAATCAACATAAAGACGCTTTAGTTGACTAAAACCATGAAGACAGAAAATCACAAACAATCAAATTGCAGCAGAGCGAAACATATAATCAGGTTCATTCGAGTTAGTCATTGCATGCGCGTCTGTCTGCATTCCATGTATCTTCAGCATAACACACTGAAATTAATTGATATGATAAAAAAAAGTAGGTTAAATGAGTCGTTTAGATCACAGGTGTACTGAGGATGTATATGTACCCTCAATGCACAGCTGCGTGCCCATGCGCTTATTTTCATGGTCAACTTTAAAAACTGGCCCAGCAGGAAATTAAACTGGCAAATCACACTGCTTGAAAAACGTCCTGACTCTTAACACCAAAACCATGTGTGTTACGTACTATAAGTCATATAAAGTCATCTTGCATAATTCGGCAAAAACAGGATCCTGACGAATGCTGACCGGTTAGAAAAACAATTAAAAATTGGTGTTTGTAACTTCATACTTTAGCGCACAGTATAACTGACACACATTTCGTCCAGCATTTAGTTTTTTTTTGTAATGCACATTATTAATAGCCAAAAAGTTGTCTCAAAAAAATTAATATTTCTTACATACACAGATACATATGTATATGAATCTATAGCCATGTCACAAATTGCGGTTAGCACACTATAAATCGTTGCTATTCGGCGATTGCAATACAAGCAATGAAATGCGAAAAATTTTGCGTATCGACAATTACGAACGGCAGCAGCGTGAAATTGGATCTGTGCTTAGAAAGAATTGCTTGAAAACAAGTTGCAGAAAATTGCTGGCGACTGAAAGTCACGCCAAATGACTTAGAAATAAACGCAATGATAGAATATAAAGCTCTTTTTCGTTAATTTTTTGAAGAAAAGCTTTGGCGCGAAAAACGGCTAATGCTATAGTCGTCAACACAAGTGCTCAACTCTTGTCGCGAACTCAAGCAGCCAGTGAGCGCGAGAAATTTTTCATGAGAGTTGACTGTCGAATTTAGCACTATCGAATAACGAATGCTGTAAGCAAAACAAACAGACGACAAGTACCCATAGACTGCTGCTGTTTATAATGACGGAACGTATGGATTTATTATGTAACTTTTTGCAAGTACTTGTTCATCTCATCTAACTGGAATAGGTACAGTATAACCCAAGCAACCCAACTGCGCCATCAGGTTCGAAAACGAAACGGACAAATCTCACTGCCGTTATATATTTTTGTTCAATAAGGCATTCTTAAACGTTTCACGGCGCAATCATTCATGCCCAGCCAGAAACAAATACTCTGAACAATAATCAGCACACCAAAAACGTTGTGGTGTTTGTGCATACAAAAACTCATAAAAATTCGGTTCGGTAGACGAACGCGCGAGAACCAACGTCGGTGCAGTATGGATTACAACCAACTCTTCTTTCGGGGCGAAAAGGTTTAGTTTTTTTTTGACGCGCCATTTTCCTAGTCACTTTAGTTTACAGTTACCATTTATCACACTTTTAGTCACATCGGGACAAGTAAATGTATCCCAAAGACTGTTTTTCAAAGGCCACATTCGTTACCCAAGAACATCAGGGCTCTATCAACTTTGAAGGCAACGCAACGACTGGGATAGTTCAACGACTTCGCTTTGCCTAAGTCAAGCCTTGGGCACGGCGATAGCTGAGACGGCTTGCCTGACATTGAAGCCAAGTATAGTAGTTATTCGTACTTCGCATCCAGTCGTTGCCTTCGAAGTTGATACGGCCAAAAGTGTTGTCCAAGGGGAGAGAAGAGTGTGTCCTCTTCAGACTCCCATTTATACACATGCCATATGCGCTCGTCGTCGCCATGTTTCACTGCGGTTTGGGAAATTGATTGGATGCGGTAATCGGATGGATTTACTTTTGTGTGTGTGTTTTTTTAAAACAAATTGTGCGAACCAAGGAAGAACTTTAGACAAAATGGATAAAAATGCCCGTAACGTATGGCGTACAGTACATGTACATGGCAGAGAGGAATCAAAATAAAGCGATCAGCGTCCAAATCTTTATAAGTTGAGATACAGACATTGAACACAAATAAACAGAATGTACAATACGCCTGTAAATGGTTGAAAACTGAAATTATAACAAAGCTGAATGGTAAATTCGGCACATAATTTCACAATCGAGCTGGCAGCCAGTCAACGCGTGGCGCACACTGTCGTAATATCAGTTTACAAAGGACAAACGAACTGCATTCCTCAGTTGTTCGGTACGATATGTCGACTTGCTGAAACATCGTATATGATCAAACCGGACATTGTACCCAATATTTGATTCGCGGTTAGCGACGCGCGTCAAGAAGACAAACAATCATCTCTCCATCCACGTTTTCACATTGTTGTTGTTGTTGTGTGACATTGTAAAAATTTATGAGGTGAAGATTGGAACAAGATATTGCGCCAGGCCGGCATGTGAAATGTTATACGCTCGATTAGGCATGTAACAACACCCTCTCTCGCCAGGCACTTTTACGACCCAGGGTCACATGAAAGCAAAATTATGCATTTCGATCTTGCGACGAAACGGAAAGTGGGTATCGAGTCTTACGAATACTGTCTAGATTTATACAACAAGTGAAAACAAGAGCCGAGTTTGACTCAATAACTTCATTTTCAACTGCACGATTTCAAGGTTCCTACCGCGGACGCTTTGGACTCAAAAGTGTGAAAATAAACAGCGTAAATTATATTTTCGCTTCCGACATCCGATCTGAGGGTACACGGACGGAAGACACGCTTCCTGATCGAGTTTGAATTTCAATATGCCACAATTTGCAAGTTCTGTCAATCTTTTTTTATCAGACTTCTCTAACCGACGCCCGCAGACTGCTTGCTCACAGTATAAGCCTTATGGTGTAACATCAAAACATTCACGTGATCGTGACGTCGCCGTTAGCCGATGCAAAACACGAAAGCAGCTGGATAAATAAAAGTTACCAAAATGATGTTTGGTGATAGCGGGCAGAAAGAAAAAAACAGCCATTTTCGGTATATACAGTGCATTCATCTGCCGATATGCAATTTCGCGAAAAAATGTAAAACACAGTTGTTTTTTAACGATCTTTCATCATGCAATCATTGTGTTTGCGGTTCATGTTTTTCCACCTGTTGTGCGTTACGCAACACGACAAATAGCCAGTGGGTCAGGTCCTCCACAGCATCCACCGAGAGACAGAGAACACTTCTGGAACGAATATCTGCATAAATTATGATATCAAGTTTATTCGTTCTCTGGTTGGGTAAGTGATATTATAGTATTGATACTGCATACACTATAGCACAATGAGTGCCGTTGTGAAACATCACATATGCAGCTGTGAACATCGCGCACGGGCGCGTTGGCCAACCGTGTTCCCATGGCACACAATGCGAACAGAACGAACATTGCCAAACGGGAGAGTGTCGGTTGGTTACACAACATTTTTTAAAATTCACCCGTCAAAAACAGATATCCGACAGCAGGCGCTGGTTAACGACACGTATATCGCCAAAAAAATAAAAAACGTCAAAAGAAATTAAACTAAAGCCACGATTATCGACGATTTCGATTTCATATGCAAATTGATTTCGCAGTTGGGTGTGGTGCGACGCGTACAATCCGTGTCGTGTCAACGAACGATGCGAACAAAACCCCAGTCATCCATCTATGATGTCCTGTTACGGTAAAGCCGGCCCGAATCCGCATAATCAACATGACGACGCGGCAGGTTCGCGTTTTCGGAACTGTTGCCTGATTTTGCAAGGGACGACCCTGATTTTGTAAGGGACGACCCTGATCTTGTAAGGGACGACCCTGATTTTGTAAGGGACGACCCTGATTTTGTAAGGGACGACCCTGATCTTGTAAGGGACGACCCTGATTTTGCAAGGGACGATCCTGATTTTGTTTCAGATATGTGTCCCGGCGGGCAGCCAGTGCACGTGAATGGCGCGCATCGTATGTGCAACGCGTACAACCCGTGTCCGTACAGCGAACTGTGCAATCCAATCAAGGGCATTTGCTGCAATGGTTAGGGCTTACGAAGCGCCATGATGTCATGCTTTGATTGCCAAGGGCTGATCCAGAACATCGTCAGACTGCGAATGCACGATTGCCTGAGAGCCAATCGATCATACATGCATGAGCAATCAAATGTAGGTTTGCGAATCTGTCGTGCGCCATACCAGCCATTGATTGACCCGAAGACGTCCAAACCGAAGATCTGCATTAGCACCGGTCAAGTCGGCCAGAACGTTTGTGGCTCGGGCAGTTTCTGCGAGACTGAAACTGGATTCTGTTGTAAATGTGAGTTGGCTATGACTGCATTGTGTTTTTCGCCAAATCCTCCTTTTGTGATCCAAAAACTAACAGATCTTTTGGGTTGCCTTGAAAGGTCAGGGGAATGAAACAATAAGTCCTATTTTGCGTATGTGCCTATGTAGATGACGGTGGTTGCCCTTTTCCAATCCTTTCCCAAAATTTGGGGTTTCATTTACATCTGCACTGATCTTGTAAAGTGGCGCAGAAATCATTGCTGTTTTAGCAGGCATGTTCCTATGAAAAATTGCCATGAAACATCATGCACCCAATCCAATTTTTTGACTGTGCAGTTTCGCACCTGGGCCACTCCTGTTCGCCCGACCAGCCATGTGAGGCGGACAATTCGTTTTGTGACTGTGACTCAACGCACAGTTGTGTCTGCAAATGCATGTACCAGCTGGGGTACACCGAATCCGCCGATGGCAAAACGTGTTTGCGCGCAAGTGAGCCTGCGAGTTTATTATGCAATGTGTCAGTTTTTTGAGGATCGTTTTCTACTTGTTTTGGTAAATTTTTAATTAATTTTTTAAGTTTGGTGTCAATGTTGATAATCCATCGATCTACTGTATGTCGTGGTCAAGTGACTTCGGGCGATAATAAAGAGGATACACTGATGGCACTAATTTTGACAAGTTTTTTACTTAGTAAAAAACTTTTTTACGCTGTTCAAAATTAGTGTCTTGTCGAAATGGTCTCATCTCAAAGTCACGCACACTGCAAGCCCGGACTGGACCCATTACCAAGTATTATGATCGACCAAAATACAGTAATTTTCCACCCACAAAGGACGACGCTTAGAAGAGCGTTGCGAGTCAGCAGCTCAATGTCGAGGGGCGTTCACGGAGTGCACAGCGCACAGGTGCAAGTGCATGCACGGATTTGTGGTCAAAAATGACGGATGCCAGCCAAGAGGTACTATGTAGTTAATGGACACACTGTACTTTGAATGGCTTTCATTGTTGAATTCATGATCACATTGAGTTCTCACGTTGGTGGTCGGATCGGATCCGAATCAGTCTCTGTCAAGTAACTTTTTGATGGATGTTTCGATATTTGCTAACTAATGAATTTTGGCCAGCATGAAGTTGCGCTCAGACCTAAAAGGGACAGCTTAAATATTTGGTCGGAATTTAAGATGGCAGTTTTTCATTTGTTGATAAACTTGATTCGAAAACATATCGTGACCAATCGATCCGATCACCAAATTCGGTATGCGGACTACTACTTCACATTGTGCCCCCCATTCGCAGTGTATCGTTGTGGAGCGACTAACGCAGTGCCGCTGGTAACAAATGGCGAGGTGGAAATCTGCGATCTGTCATTGGATCTCGAAAAGCTCGCCTCGTTTCAAACGGTTGATGTTTCAATTTGGGCCAACAATAAAATGGATTTAAAAACTTATTCCATAATTTATTTGTAGTCCCTTCGCGACGACGTGAGTCACGCGCCACAGACGATGAATGACTTGCTGCACTCAATCCGATACCGCGAATGTGGCATGAGCAAACAGCGCTACATGAAGGACTCGTGTCCACGCGGGCACTACTGTCTGCCGTTCTTTGACATGCCCGATATGCCGCAACATTACAAGGTGGGTTGCACATGGCGGATGTTGGGCTGAGGGTTCTTAGGAGCAGTCTGCAGGTATTGTACATGCCAGCGATCAAATTCGATGAAAGTTGATGGCTGATGGAGCACAAAACATTTCTGGATCGATGTCACACAATTTTTAACCCGTACCCTTTGGTAGGGCACGCGTGTGTACCTTATCGACCCATTGTATAACATTGTTTTCGCATCACCTGTGCTTTATATGCACTTAGAACACACTATGTAACAAAAATACCTCTATTTTGTACTTGAGCGCTCATTTTTTTGTCGGGTTGTTGTCATGTTGGGCAAATTTTGGCTGGAATGAAAAAAATTTTAAAAAGGGTCTCGAATAAAATTTTTTTATTAACCACTGTGTATAGCCCTGTGCGACAGATGTACACTATATGTACATAATACATTGGCAGACCTGCTTCGCTTATGTTGCAGGGCATCTGCTGTCCGAATCCACAAGGTGTGCCTCCACCGGAATGCCCCGTGGGCGAGCCGCATCCCAACAGTGCAGCACCGAACTACGGTTGCGCCAACTGTCCGACATTCGGCTACTACTGCCATCGCGACCCCAATCTGACACCGATGGAGGTGTAGAAAACAACATTTTTCATCTAAGTTGTCGAGTTTTTTCCAGTTTCTGCCGCCGAAAACGCTCACAAAATCACGAACACACAGATCTGCTGCCCGACTCCCTGTACAAACCCGGGCGATCTGTATTCGCAAGGCCAGTGCTGGCCTGCGGCCGGGTTCGGCGACGCGTGCGAGGACAGCGTGCAGTGTATTGGCAGCCTGATGCAGCACGACCATGGCATGCCCGGCTCAGACCAGGAGTTGAGACGGAGCGAGATCAGCGATCAATTGAAACGTTTGGCGGCACAGTCGCTCGGCAGCAACATGATTTGTCTGAATGTTGGACTGTGATTATTTTCAAAATTATTTTTTTGACCTGCATCCACCCAATTTCTGTTACTTACATACGCAAAGCGGAACACTTTCAGAACCGGTGCAAATGCGAACGTGGATTTATCGACGTCGACAGTCGTTGTGTCCGTGAGTTACACCTTCATAACGTCATACGACAGTTGTGCGTCAGTGCTGAATGCAATGAAAGAGAAAATCAATGTGGTGATTGATGTTTCACAGGCGCGGTGTGCACGGTGGGTCTGAAGAGCGAGCCGATGTCCGCCAGTGATGGGACGACGGCCAGATGCAACCCACAGAATCTGATGGGCGACTGTCCACAAGGACATCAGTGCGACCCGACATTCGGCGTATGCTGCAAGTCGTTGGTCGCACAAAACCGTGAGTGATGTTTCATGACTTACAAACATCCAGATGTGTATCTACAAACAACTATTGGCAGGCTGTCCGCAGGGCTACCTTGAGACCGGACATCAGTGCTGGGGCAATTGCAATCAGAACGGTGCCTTCTGCCATTTCCCCCAATGGCCTCCACCGGCGGGCGAAGCGGGCATCTGTTGCGTTGCCGATCCACAACATTGGGGCTTCTGATCAAAGGGCGACACATGAGTCCTTTCTTGTTTTTTCTTTTTTTCCGTTAGCTTGTCTTGTTATCACTTTACGGTTATCAGCCTTGCATGCGCGCGTGTCTGTGGTGTCTAATGTGTTGAAACCCTTTAATTTTTGTGTGCACACACGTGAAAGATTGACGGGAGACGGTTGATGTGCTGAAAACCAATTGAGGAATTGCGCCGATTAAAAAGCTCACCGTCGAATACGCGTGAAATGTTGGAGAATGTGGTTGCACACGATTGCAAAGCTCCGACTCAGTCGGGTTGCAAGTCGGATTCTGTCGCAGAAGGCGGCCTAGTTGTGCGTGTTGAAATGAGCAAACATTAGGATTCTGGTGCTACCATGGCGCCGCGCGCCACACTCCCAGGCAGTGTCGTTGGACGAGAATTGAACATCGAGCAAGGCAAAAGAGTGGCACTGCAATAATGCAATCGCGCACCCCACTTCCGAGGATCCCACTATGAGCTTTTCCACCGCCGCAATCCCTAACTAGTTTTCAGCACATCAATCAACCACGTTCAGTCAACTGTATCAACGGTCGGTTCTCACAATAATCAAAGGGTTCACTGCATTAGACACCACATTCACTGGGTTGTCACTGTAAAGTGATATGACGCTGAAAGTCAGCCACAACAACGGTGATAATTGTGATCTTATGGGTCTTACGCTATGTTGATCTTTTTCTTGTTGGGTCGGGGCAGTGGTGTCGTTAGGGGGTTGGGGGTTACCCCCTGGTATGGGGTATGGGAAATCGGCCGGGGGTATGGGGTATGGGAAATTTTTCACTTTTGGAACAAGCACCCCTAAGAAATGACTTTTTGACCCCGAGAAGTACCAAAATTGACCATTTTTGTCCAAAAATGTCAAAAATCGCTTGCTGCCGCAAGAAAACTCAGTTTTAGGCACTTTTTAAGACCACTTTTTGGAACTTTTTGAAGATTTTCGGGGTCATTTTTGCAGAAAACCCTATTGGATATGGGAAATTTTTGAATTTTCGGAGAAACCCCCCTGGTGTGGGAAATTTTTGATTTTTGGGGGTATGTATGGGAAACTTCCCGAAAATTGGGCTGGGTATGGGAAAATTTCAACTTCTCAACGACACCGATCGGGGGCGTGTGAGCACCTGACCAATTTTGGGCACATGTTTCAAACGTTTATGATTATTACCTTCCTATATCTGTGCATTCGAGACAAACTGGAACAAAGGAAACGGTGAACGTTATCAATATCATACATACATATATGTATTTCTTCGGATTTCTATCAATGGTAATTTTTTTATAAATATTATGTGTCTTATCCATGTTGATGATTGAAGCTCTCGAACCGAATTATGCAGAAGTGCACACGATTTTTTTGGCAGAGCTTTTGGCAATTCATATATGCAACAGCCATGCTTCTATGGATACTTCGTGAGTTCCAATGGTCCAGCGAGGCTGAGGGAGCTTTTTTAAGCCATAATTACGAGTTCAAAAGAACATGCAATACCGCTTGTTATGAGTGACTTTTTGTGCGTCGTTACAAAATGATCGATAAATATGCATTATTCGAACGTTGAGAGCAAGTGAGAATGCGTGCGGCAAACAAAGACGCTCACAAAAACGTGTCTCAGTTACAATTGTATGGTCATAACGGTTTCACCGACATGTTTAGTCATGCAGGAGGTTATACACGTAATCAGCCAAAATATCACCGTAAATAACCTACAATGTCAACATGAAGACGTGCCTTGTTGAGATGACCCTGCTGTGGATGCGCCACAAGAGTGTACCAAATGCGTTTGCGCCAGCAGCAAACACTGAAAATGCTGCTCTTCTTTTCGTCAGGCATAATTGTCGCCCAAATCTGGTACTTCACACCGTATGACCAACAGAATCATGCCACAACCAAACCAGGTTAGTGACAACGTAGGCCCCAGTGAGAGCATTCAAATGACCAAAATTCTAACCAAACGAAAAAAAACCGTCACTTTGTACCATACGTCATCTATTCGACAGTTTCGCTCTCCGATCGCCACCATTTGCTGACGCGCCAACTGCGTGCGTCAAATCGACTGCTCTGCCTGGTGCTCAATCGCCCCGGACCCAAAGGTGCGCTCTATCGCAAAATCATCGCCATAACCTGGGGACGTCAGTGCGATTCGCTGTATTTCGCTATCGGCGCCAATACCAAATTCGACGATCGGTCATTGCCGATATTCAATCCGATCAATCAATCGATAAGTGATCACGATCGAATCGGCGTGATTCAATTGAACGTCATCGACAGCCAATTCAACGTCTGGATGAAGATGCGTGCCGCGCTGCGCTGGGTGCACCGCACACAGATGATGAAACATCACGATTGGTTGGTGCTCGTTGACGACGACTCGTATGTCTACGTCGACAATTTGCGGTTGGTATTGGCTTCTTGCTGCTTGCGTCTCCACGTAACGTCAATAAAGTTATGGATCATGTACAGTACAGTGGATTAATAGTACCCTATAGGTATGCATATCAGCCTGGTAAGCTTTGTGCGGTTTTGCTCGTAATCTGTGCACCAGGGCATTCTCAGTACGCCCTCACCACAATAGCACCTGAGAGCAGACTTTTGCGGATTCCAGTCATTCAACTGTGAAAAGCTCGGCACATGACTGTGGGATCTCAGGTTACCAGCATATATGTAGCTTGATTCAGTGCATGCCACACTCACTCTGTCGCGTACTGCATAGGCGCTTTCTGTTCACCAAGAGCGTGTCGACGCGTGCCTACTTCGGTCTGGTGAGTGAGCGACTGCACATCCCATCAAGTGCATCACTGACTTTGAGCGCGATCAACTTTGATCGTTTGATGCGCGTCTTCTACGACGATCGACTCTGCGCACAGCGACAGCAGACGCATTCGGCCGACGTTCGATTGGCTGAGTGTTTGCGATCGGTTGGTGTGTGGTACAGTCCATCCTCTTTATAAAGGCATGGTCGGAAACCGGGCCTTTCGGTCTCCAGGTAGAATATTAACTGTGTATAATTGCATATTGGCGGTAAATAATGCGGGACCAAACAGTGAACATAACGGGGCATTTTCTTCTTTTCTCTAATTTCATTTCTTGCCCAACGAGCGCTCGATGTATTTGGTGGTGTTGTGAGTGTCACGCTATTCTGCGTCATTGTCCATAAACAAAAATAAAAAACGGAAATTGAAACGTTCACCATCTGGATGGTCACTATAAAGAAGGTATAGACTGTGAATTACAATGCAGGACAGTATGTTTTTTCACAGCACCCTTTATAGTTCAGGCCGGAATTCATGCGGACGCATCAAGTCAGATTGACGCACATGGCAGATTCATATTCCATCACTTCTCACCGACGAATATGCTGCGCAACAAATTTGACTACTGGATGAAACAGTACTTGCACAATGGTACACTCGTTCAGCAGGTATACACTCAATCAGTTGCACATTCAGTTGATCATTATATTATGTACCTGTAGGTCGAGTTTTCGGTCAATGTGAAAAAGTTTTCAAGAGACCGGTTCCTGTTGCGCAGGTGTGTCTGAGAGGAAAAAGATCCGTTCGATGTTCACGCAGTCATAAAATAATAACAAATAATAATAAAATTGCAATCAGAATGGCTGTAATTGTTAACGAAAACCAGCATTTCGTGTCACTAGACTGCTATATTTTAAATGTAACTTCATTGCAGGACTCCAACTGCTGTTCAGACCAATCGATCGGTTTCCACTATCTGCCCCCGCCCATCATTCATTTGATGCATTTCTATCACGCAATCCACCCGAATCTGTCCGTTTTACAACTGTAAATTGCAATAATAAAGACATAATGAATAAAAAATGAATAAGTTCCATCAGACCTTTTCTCAATTGTCTATTTTGTCGGTAGTGGGGTTGTGTTCCACCCAGATACCGACAGTTCATGCTTTATCTCGACTACTACATAATTTTATAAGTGTGAATTATACCAACATTGTATTTGTAAATGGGATTGTTTCTTTGGACCAAGTAAAACCATAATACTGCCATTTATTACACAGACTAAAGTTAAACATCAGATCCGGTTTTAAAACGCCTCAAAATACACGTAGGATTTCGAAGCCCGATCCCGAGAACATTTCAAAATATTAATCCCGATCCCGATAGCGGTCCAGAATTCGTGGTGCCGTCCGAACCTCGCTCTATTGGCAATTCGTCATGCGCATCAATGGGAATGGAATGGAATATGACATACAAGTGTGCATGGGGTCCTCAGAAAAAGGCAAAAAAGCTGAGGCTTCACCACAGTTGAGCGAGCTTTTGTTGATACTGATCAGCGATGCGAAATCGGTCTTTGATCGCTTGAATAGCGTGAAAAATGGGCCTTTTTACCTGCGTTACAGTAAAGCTCTATGTCAGCTTTCTATGTGGCCTAAAACATACAATGGAAAAATTTTTTTCTAAAATGTACGTGGTTTTGGCAAAATAGCGCGAGCCGTGGTAGTACCAAAAAAGTGAATATGGTCCTAAATTAGAGCCAAGGCGTTTACAAAACATTTGTGACCAAAGGGCACACTAAGAACATTCGAAATAGATCGGTATTTTAATTTCAAGGTGAGGTGATGGGGTCAAAATTGTATACCATTCAGCCCTACGGCTCAAACAGGGAGCTGATATGGGAAAAAATTTTCTTGGCTGTGAGTGTTTTGGACCAAACCCAGTTACCGTGCCAAGTTTCATTGAGATTGTTTTTGGTCGCATATACAATGGCGGGGCTTCTTTAAGCAAAAGATCGGTGATCCGCGCGTAAATGGTACCCCTTTTCTGGAAATGGACTTGTGGACACACTCACTCACTTAACAATACTGATCGACCGCATGTATAAGAAAAGTTGGTCACTTTTTGTCGACCTACTGTATGTATACGACGGTTTTGATAACATTTTCGTCTGGTCAATCGTGTTCCTATTTCAGATCGCCTTGGGGCACGTTCAGCAGGGAACAAAGTGTTCCCAGATCAGTCTCAAACAGAAAGTGACGAACTTTCAGGCAGTCAGGCAGTGGTTTAAGGGAGTGTATCTACCTTTTGTCAAGTTGTACCTACATTTCTTAAGTGCCAAAATGTTTGACAAATTTTGACAAAACGTAAACTCACAATGTGTCTACTTTTTGACACATGTCTTCTGACGTTCTTCCGGTTAGCTATTTTTACGCCTGTAACGCTGCGTTGTGGTGACGCCCAAAATAGATTTGGTGTTTGGGTACCACATGGACGTTTGCGATTTTTTAACTTTACTTGGGTGCCTAAAGTTGCTCAAAGCAAACCGAAATGTTGGTTCCTTTGTCCTGCTGTGGCGCAACTCGGTTGGCTGTCCGACCACAGCACACAGGTATACATATACATGTGCACAAGCGCAATTCATGAACTATAGGTGGGTCCATTGAGAAAAAGTGAAACGATGTCGTTGTGACGTAGAAAGAAACACACACAATCGGTGCTTTTTTTCAAACCAACTTGCGAAAAATGGGACAAGCGAATTGCTCCCGCAGCCGCATACTTCCGTGGGGAACCAATCAATGAAATACAAACATGACGTACTAATGTGAAATTCTTCGATCTCCGAGTGCTGTGCTGACGTTATCAATTCTGTTATTTTTAAAATATTAATGAAAAATTGGGGCTACGATGATGATTTGTTGGGTACGGCTAACGTGGAAGCAATTTGTCACACCTAGTGTGGAATTTTCTATGATTGGCCATATGGAGGTGCCCCAAATGCCCACAAAGGTACCGTGCATTTTCACAAGAAGCCCCAGAGCAATTGATGACATTGATGCACTTGGAAGCATATTTTTTCAGCAATTCAGCTGCTTTCGAAGAAAAAAAATGAAAACTAATCCAAAAAGGTTCTAGTCAGAATTCAAAGGCTTTCGGTGGGACATTATTTGAAAACGCACGGTATGCATGTACGCGTGGGCTCCCGTGGCTGCGGGCCTGACGCCAAAACCAAGAAATACAGCACCTTAGGTCCATACTTTACGTTGCGGTCATATTGTCAATTTGCGTATGACGTCAGCAAACCTGTATACGCCGTCTCACCTACCGTATCCCGCCTGTGCCATTCCAACACGGCGAAATGCATAATGCGAGTCTTTTTTGTGTTCGGCATGGTAGGTATACATAGCAAATATTCATTGTGCTACTTTCAGTGTCATCCGTGTGATTTCATTTCTCCTACTATACCTGTTTTGCTTACATATTGTATTGGTGTCCGTGGTGTTGCTTCACCGACACCGTATGCAATAACAGTTGCGCATGCTGCATTACGCACGAATATTGGTCCGCATGGGGCCAAGCACACCCCTGGGACTGAGTGGGCGGGGACAAACCAACGAAGAACCATTTTTGTGACAAATGTGAGGTGTCCAAATTTGCCTGGCAATTACTCTGGCGCTCACAGCTTACTGTACTTGTCAGTCGTCAACATCGTGCCGTGCCCATGAAGTGCCGGACCAGCTCCTTACGAATGTTATTTTTAACTTGTGTGTCAACGTTACCGAGCAAAAACAAGTGATGATAATGGCTACCATAACGAGTACGGAATGTTTTTGTGCTCGCATTGTTCGTACAGGTGGACAGGTGCTAAAAATCACACTTCACTGGAAATGACCGGTTACCTCCTCATCGCGTAGTGTATACGTACATACGTCACACAGAAAGAAATTACAGTGCTGCCTGTTTTTAGATCCATGCGACACGTCCACATTTGTCATTGGGTCAATTAGACGGAGCGCGACCTGACAGCACGAGCACCCGTGTTCCAACAGGTTCCGGCTACCGCTGTCTAATACGCCCACCTGCAATAATAACCAGTCTTTGGCCTCCACTTGAGAGCCTCTTGCTGCATCAGTCCAACAACAAACGACACTTAACGGCTACATGAACTTCCTGGTCAACACGCATGAACTACTATATTTGTAGGAAAATACGATCTTCCATATACTTCTGAAGAAAGACTGGAATAATCGACGCTTCGATACCGAAATACTGAACTGCACTGTAATATCGACGAGTAATAAACAACTGGAATCCGGATACAGGCAATTTAGTAAACAAATCTCAATAAAGGATACAGCACCAACCAACCAACAAGTTGGTTCGACCGTCGATCTACGAACTCATCCGTAATCACCATGGCTCAACGAGCCACAGCCAACTTCGTTCGACTACCAACACTGATCACAAGCACAGTCTTCATGTCGACACTGCTCAGCACACATGCATTGGTCTGTTTCTCATCCAGAACCAGGGCACTGGTCAAGTGCAAAGCCGAGAAAGTCTGTGGAACGGTAAGCAATCGTCGTTTGACTTTTTTGCATCAATCCTAAATAATGATTGGATTTGGCCAACTGGGTGTGTTTCCAAACCGCAGGCACAAAAAATTACAACGATCTTTACTGCATTCTGATAAGCTTGAACATACTGTAAATATGTACACGTCTTGTTTTACTTCTTGTTCTTGTTCTTGTTTTTGTTCTTATTCTTGTTCTTGTTCTTCTTCTTCTTCTCTTCTTCTTCTTCTTCTTCTTCTTCTTGTTCTTCTTCTTCTTCTTCTTCTTCTCCTCCTCCTCCTCCTCCTCCTCCCCCTCCTCCTCCGTCTTTTTCTTCTTCTTCTTTTTCTTCTTTTAATTCTTCTTTTTTGAGCTTCTTCTTCTTATTCTTTTCTTCTTCTTTTCTTCTTCCTCTTCTTTTCTTCTTCTTCTTTTTCTTGTTCTTCTTTTTCTTTTTCTTCGTTCTTCTTCTTCTTGTTCTGCTTCTTCCGGAGGCAGTCCAGAACACTGAACCTTCTCGAAAATGCTTCATAGTGGTGGAAACATGTAACCTGGTGTTTTCGATGGCACTGAATTTTAATATGAAAATCTTAGTCGATGCGAACAACATGCGTCAACTGCATTACAATAAACCGAAATCTATGCTTTGACACTAACCGAATAATCATAGCGTTTCAGATGATGAGACTATCGGATCGCAGCATCGCGTCCTTCTGTACGCCGCGCACAAAATGTCTCGATTTGGGCATACTTGATTCGTGTGCCGTGGATGACGGACTGGTCAATTGTTGTTGTACATTTGACGGTTGCAACTATGGAATAACGATGCCTCGTGATTCAGATAAGTGACAAGTACACGCGCATAAACGAAATCAATTTGATATCGTCATATTTCTGGTTTTGTTCCCGCTGATGTTACCATGAGCGATATCAAACTTGGTGATCGGATCGGATGTGATCTGCCTTGGTCACGTGACCTTTTAAGGATATGAAGAAATTTAGTGATACCACTCATTTTGTCCAGCGTAGAAGATGTTCCATGACCTAAAATGAATAAGTAATAAACTGGAGGAAATTAGTTTCTCTAGGAAATCTCAAAACATCCTTTAGTGCATGTCGGTCATGCATGACCAACGCAAGTCTGAGCCGATCACCAAGTTTGATATCTTCCTATGGTTATTCTGTGTCTACATTTAGTACGTTTGTGTGTCGATACCACACACGACAGATTTAGAAGCTACACAAATATGAGATGCTCTATATTTCTGTATGTATGTAAAAATGTATTTTCTGCGTATAAATATGTGTTTTGCGTGTATTTTGCGCTCTTTTGCGTCTGCGTTGTGATTTTATCTTCTCTGAGTTTGTTTCATTCCCTATTTGCGATGACCATGTATTATTTTGTGGCGAGATGCTATACCTAGTTTTATTCAGTTTACTTGAATTCGTGAGCATTAAACTGACCAAAACATGTTGCGCGTGTTTTTTTTCACAAAAACCAGATCATCAGCAGCGATCTTTTTATCTTATCAGTTGATCAATTCCCAGCAACCTGAAAGCTTATTTGAAATAATTTCTCTCTCACAACCAGCATCTGCAACAAACACAGTTGCGTGGTGCCTTTTTGTGAAGTGGTTGACATGAGTCATTGCCGACACCAGTTAACGCCGTTAGATTCTCATGACACCTACACGTGATTGCCGCTGGCTGTCACAATCATCGTTTTTCGTCCTGACGTTTGCTGCTTGTCAGATGCCCCGATTTCCAAGCTGTACAGATTCATGCCCCCTGTAGAGTTTACCAAAGAGCAAAAGTGCACTGGGTGCTGTCTTGTGGACGTGCTTTGCACAAAAGATGATAGATCAATAACGATACGATTTAGCCTTGTGGGCACGCATTGCGTTAGATCTGTGGATGCAGTTTCGGCCCATAAGGCCGTTTTGTCATTGACAAGGCCCAGGGCGCCATTGCAGTCTGGCATTATGGGCCGACACTGCATCCACAGCAGATCTAACGCAACGCGTGCCCACAAGGCTAAATCGTATCGTTATTTACCAAAGAGAAGATTTGCGTCAACTACTGTCCAATTGTGCACCTTGTGCCTGATGCTGTTGTGTTTGTGCGCTGTTGCCAGCCAGCCATTAGTGCTGCTGCTGCTGTGTGCTCTCCAGCACAAAACTGCCACCTAGACATTTACGCGTGTAGTAGCAGGTTATGTTCGTAATCGTAGTAGTAGCAGCAAGTATACCCAGACGTCTAATTTTTGGCCAAAAACGCGTTCCAAGTTTTTCATTTGATTTTCATTTGAACACACTTCGCATGCGGCACGCGATCCATTAAACTGACGACATTCCACAAGGTAATTGGTATAGGTAATTAAAACTGTTGTTTTTCAGATTCAGAACGAGTGCATGTATATCTGGAATTATGTCGACAGCAAACAACACCACGCAAAAGATCGCCTTGGTGACGGGGGCGTGTAGTGGAATGGGCGGCGCCACAGTGGAGCTGTTGAAACATCACAACTACACGGTGATCGGCATTGATGTACAGCACCCAATCAATGAATCCATCAAGAAATCGATCGACAAACTGTACATTGTTGATTTGAGCAAACCGGATGACGTTGAGGTGTGTGCGCGACAAATTCAAACGTCGTTCACGCATTTGACGGCGTTGATCAACGTGGCTGGACGACAGAGTCTGGACATGACCAAGGCCGATCTGCAGCACACCACATTGCAAGACTACCATCGGTTGACCGACACTAATTTGAGAGCACCTTGGCTACTTTGCAAGCATCTGCAGTCAATGTTGGAAATGGTAGGGCACCCATCCGGTTCGGGGCACCGGATACTGTTCACATATCGAAATCCTCCATTTTTTGTCAATACTAGTTCCCGGCCATGTTACCATGGAGAAGATGCACTGTTCTTGTCTTCCGGACAGGGTTGGGCAAAAAACGTTTTTTCTTCAAAAATTCGTTTTATAAAAACGTTTTAAAAAAAAAGAACTTTTCTTTTCTAAAAACGCCCAGATGACCGAAACATGTCCCAAAAAATTTGGAAAACGCCCATGTTGGGAAGAAGACGTGGTTAAATGAAGTAATTCTATGTGTTCTGAGGCAAAATAAACGGGTTTCAACCCTTTTCTAGCGAGTTGTTAAGATCCCATATCAGACCCACATCATGGGACCAACTTTGGCCGGGGTCATCCTTGAAAGTCAAATTCCGTAATCGACGTATCTCGACAAAGTAAAAATTGGTCGAAAATTTTTTGAAAAAAAATTGGGACAAAAAATTGATTTTCCTTGAAAATCAGAGCACTTTCCCTGAAAAATCAGGAAAAATCAAGGAAATTCAATACGAAAAACGACCCAGGCGTTTTTTTTAAAAACGTAGTTTTTTTTAAGAAAAACGCCGTCGTTTTTTTGCCCAACCCTGCTTCCGGATCGGCTAATCGGCTGTAATGGGAAACCCAGACCAGCAGCGGACAAAACCACTGTTTTTGTAAATGAATGCACTGTATAATGCCCGCTACGAACTGGGGGACACTAGCCTTCATAGGCATACGGTACATACCCACATTGCGCCGAACAAATATGACCGCTGTTTTTTTTGAAAGAAAAACGCTATATACCACCTATCGGCCGTTCTGTTCATGAGACCAACGGTGTGGGCGTTCACGCAATTCCGCTTTCGGCTCGTCGACAATAAAGCCAGAGAGTTCAATTTGTCTGTCACATAGGGAGCGCATGACCTTCCGCCACGTCACTTATCGTCGATCGTAAACGTCAGCTCGGTGCAAGCCATACAGACCGACGCAAACATGAGCGTCTATGCGGCCACCAAGGGTAAATTGTGCGTTTGTCGCAGTGCAACTGGCTTGTATACTGTGAACAAATCGCGTAGTCTGACACTATACTTACATAAGCTTTGGTTTGGAGATGCAAAGTTTTCGAATTTGGGAGATGTGTGCACACGGCATAGTATGGTCCAAGATTTGCTGACGGGTCGCAGAGAAGACTTCAAGCACCGTCTAACAGTATAGTCCATCCATCAGCTTATGACACTTTTTCTAAGCTGAAAAGCGTGACAGGATCCGGTGCCGTTCCGGTTCCGGTTGGCTTACGAAAAAGAAAAGAAAGAGAAATCGGTTTTTATTTTATTTTTGTGCGCCGTTTTCTCTGACATTGCCTAGCGGAGGAACAATTTTTAACAACGGAACCTGAACCTCCCAAACAAAAGTGCCATGAGCTGATGGACGGGCTATACCAAGTATTTTAGGTATAGTTGTGCTTTGATCCGCTTGGGCATCGGTCGAAATGAGAAATGTGTCAATGAATGTAATTAATGTTGATGTGCCCAATCCAACTTAGCCACCCCCATCCCCAGGCGGAATCAACGCAATGACACGTGCGTTGGCAATCGAGCTTGGTCCGCGTGGCATACGTGTCAATGCTGTCATGCCGGGACTGATTGACACGCCATTGGCTCGACAGGCGTTGGGCACGTTCAAGTCTGTGACCCCGGACGGAAAAGTGCGAACTGAGGTTGATATTAGGGGGCACAACGTAATACAGATATAAACTATAAATAACTAGACGGGACCCGTGCCTACGGCCCGGCTACAGCGCCGCGCCCGTGCCCCCCCCCCCCCCGAAGACCCGTTAGCATACCCAAAGCTACCCGTGAAAATTGACCCGTCATAGACGGCACGGCAGGCAGCGGTCAATGGAGTGAAGCGTGGTGGAAAAGAAACGGAAGATAACAAAGGGGAAACGGAGTTAAAAATAGGAGGGGGAGAGTGGAAAATGGGCTTGAGAAAGGTGGGAGGGAAGGGAAAGAGGAGGGGAGGTCAAGAAGGGAGAAAAGGGAATTGGAAAAAAGAAGGAAAGAGAAGAGAAAAGGGAAGGAAGGGCTTAAACGGAGTTAAAAATAGGAGGGGGAGAGTGGAAAATGGGCTTGAGAAAGGTGGGAGGGAAGGGAAAGAGAGGAGACTGGCCTGAGAAGGACGGAAGAAAAAAGAGGAGGGGAGGTCAAGAAGGGGGAAAAGGGGAATTGGAAAAAGAAGGAAAGAGAAGAGAAAAGGGAAGGAAGGGGAAAGGAAAGAAAAAAGGAGGCAAGGAAGGGAAAGAGAGGAGAGTGAAAATTGGAAAAAGAAGGAAAGAGAAGAGAAAAGGGAAGGAAGGGGAAAGGAAAGAAAAAATGAGGGAGGGAAGGGAAAGAGAGAAGAGTGAAAAGAGAGGGAGGGGGCCACAGACAGACAGACAGACATACATACACCTTCCTGTTTTAGTAGTATAGATTTGGTGATCAAATCGATTGTGACTGTCTTGGTCACACGCACGACTGTCTTGCATTGCGGGTATTTAGAGATTTGTTGATGTCGCCACTAAAACTAAGTCCACCAGCGTTAGAGAACTTTTATCCTGTCATAAGCAGCGGTCGTTTGTTGGAGTCGCCGACTTTGTAGTGACATCTGCACATGTTTGTGATCAGTCGGTAATCAAAGTCACGCACACAGGTTGAGGAGATGAACGTGTGGTGTGCGAGTGCGCCCCTGCCGCGTGTTGGCTTGTCGGACGAAGTCGCCCAGCTGATACTGTTCTTGGCGAACAGTGAAACATCATCATACATAACCGGACAGTCTATTTGTATTGATGGCGGCATGACGGCGAAGATTAATTGATTAAATTTAAGAGGAAGATTATTATGTTGGTGCGACTTTTTGGTGGCAAAGTGCTAAATCATTATGATGTGAGTTCCTGAAAACGACGTTAACTGCTATGGCCGTCTTCACTGCAATAGAGACCACACGAATTTTAAGTCATTTGTTCAGGAACTTGCGTCAATTGTATTGGAATTAGCCTCAAATCATTCCTTACTTCTTTGTCATAACGATTTTGCCTTCGTGTCAATAAACGTATTGTACAAGAGGAATAATTAGTGTTTGCACCCGCACTCTGGTCCTTGAAGCATCTCCAAAATACAAGAAAGTTTAGTCTGACAACGCATGTCAAAAACTCAAGTAGCCAGAATGACAGAGATTCAAGGTCCCAAATTGTACCTCACCGCGTAAGGTCAACATCTTTCTTCTTTCACAAACGAATATTGATTATTCTTGGCGTTTTGCGGAACCACATTTTCACAATCAATTACGATAGCTGGCAAAGAGGTTCAAAACCACAAATAAAAAATAAAATATATAAATATAAACAAACAAATACATCAACGACGTAATTTATTGCCTCACAAGCTTCACGAATGTTTCTCTTCCTCGTTGTTTCGCATTGGTTCGCAATACTAATAATTGTGAATGTAAAACTTGAAGCCGGGTGCTGCTTCATAAAGAATGGCATTATCGGAGTGATCAGTGAGCGCCATGCGACATTCCTTGGTCTGTGGGTGGTAGCTGGAAGTACGTTGGAATTTTCGTTTCATAATGACAGCACAATCAGCAATTGAACAAGGTAATTTTTGATGACAACATGTTGAGAACTAATTCTATTGTAGTCCATGCATCTGCGCATATTTCGTGCTGATGCAGTTGGGCCTGGGCGACAGTGTTCCATGCAAAATGCACGTGATTCAGAGGGCTGATATTACAGTGGTCAACTAAATTGCCCGTCGTCAGTTCGTCAATTCACATTGCAGAGTGGTCAATTCACCCCGAATATTATTTCTGGCGCTCATCCGGGGCTTACACATGCTGGTGTGTTTTGAGGGCACGCGGTGCACACATACGACTCATGGTGGGCTTGCGGTTTCGACCGAAAGTCCAATACCGCGGCTGCCTGGGTCTCGTAGGGGTTGCTGTGAGTTGACACGAAGTAGTTTGACCGCTTGAGTTTACCACTGTAATATTAGCCACATGCGGCACCGAGCAGTCCGACTTGCTCGTGAAGGCTGTGAGCAGATAAACGCGGAATGGCAGAATTCTGCATTCCGCATTCCGCGTTTATCTGCTAACCTTTGCGGAATTCTGCATTTCTGCAAGTAAATTTATGCTTTTGGTCAAACCTCTCAGTTGATGTTTAAGGGCGAACTTAGGTTAAATCCGGAATCCGGAATCCGGAAATAATTACATGCAAAAATAATAAACTATTTCCGGATGCAGAACACCACCTGCGTTTTCCGGAAATATTTCCGGATTCCGGTTTCCGGATGAAATTTTGGTTTTGCGTTTTCCGGAAATATTTCCGGATTCCGGATTCCGGATGAAATTTTGGTTTTGCGTTTTCCGGAAATGAAATCTGGACGTCAAGTCATCAGGTCCCTCGAACGAACAAAGAATATTTATGTCCAATAGGAATTTAAAACGCACATGGTAATGATTGTGTACATTGTCGTTCTGTCGTTGAGTCTTTTGTTTATTATTGTTAGATCTGTACGCATTGTGTCGTCTCAATAAAAAATGATCAATTTAGTTGGGTTATTGCTGAAATAAAGTTTTCTAGCGGAGGACAGATCAAATTGGTGAACATTTTTATACGGTAATGCCAAATATTTTGAACAGACCTCAACATGGTGATAACAGTTATGGAAATCAGCCTGTACTGTATTACATGACTATGAAACAATCTGTCCTGTATTGTCGCAAACTTTTTAATCAAGTTACTCGCTCACCTGCACCACCCGCACATTTTGCCCACCGTGCCTTGCTGTTCATCGAAGAGTTTGGTTAGGTTAGCAGAAGTTCGCCCTTGCACCTACCTACATCTGCAGTTTATCTGTTCATTTGTTTGTTACGATGCATATCTCATCATATGCGACTAAAGTGACGTTTCACATTCGTGAACAAAACGCAGTTAAAAACAACAAGGTATTAAATCTGGAGCAAAAGTCACATCGCTTACAATAAACTTGCACCAAATACTTAAAAAAGTGATTGGTTTGAAAAAGCAATGTATCCCTAGATCGTGTTATGTAATTAAACAAATAAGCAACAAAGGTCATCCAGCGCAGCTTATTGTAATGTATAGTATGTATTTATCAGGTGCATAAAACTGTATAACAAGGAGCGAACACATCAACGACAACTCCGAACAGCAGTTTCGGCGTGCTGTTTGGTCGAAATATTTCCGGAAAACGCAAAAATAAAATAGTCATCCGGAATCCGGAATCCGGAAATATTTCCGGATTCCGGTTTCCGGATGAAATTTTGGTTTTGCGTTTTCCGGAAATATTTCCGGAAAACGCAAAAATAAAAAAGTCATCCGGAAATCGGAATCCGGAAATATTTCCGGATTCCGGATTCCGTGTTCTACCTAAGTCCGCCCTAACACGCAACACTTTGAGGTCAGCACGCTGGAAGTTGTCATCGTCACCCAAGCACGCACCATTCCGCAAAGGTTAGCAGATAAACGCGGAATGCGGAATGCAGAAATCTGCCATTCCGCGTTTATCTGCTAACCAATTTGCCTCCGCCCAACTGGCTCTAAGCGCACCACGACACAACAGCTCACCCAAAACTTTCGCAGACCCAATTTTCGGCACACGAAGCGATACACTGCAACAGATGTTTGGCCGTGTAGTTGTGGAACACTCCGGCATCGGTGATACGCTGGTCATTCATTGTGATCAGTTGACGGAACGTCGGCTCCGATTCACCTTTATTGGCAAAGACGATGATATGGTACACGTCACTAGCGGATCCAGAGGGCACAGGGGCATTGGTCAAAGTGGCCGCAGAAGAGGGGCCGCACCGCCATTTCGGGGAGAAGAAGGAAAAACGACCTTTAAATCGCTTGATTGTCACTCCGCAAAATCCAAAAGATCCAATTCACTCAATTTCTTTTTGTTCATTTCAAAGCAAGGGCGGATCCAGGGGGCCACAGGGGCCATGGCTACCTTTTGGTCCATTTGGCCCCTGAAGGGGGCCACCGTTTCGGAAGGAAGAAGGAAAAGGACCACTAAATCGCTGGATTTTCATTCTAATACACGTCAAAAGTTCAAAAATCGCGCGCTTCGCGCGTCAGATACACCCATTTTCAGTGAAATTTAGCTTTCGCGCGTGTAAAAAGTGCCAAAATCTCGCGCGCTGCGCGCGCATCGTCACATTTTGTATGATATTTGGTGTAAAAAGCGCGAAATTCAAAACAAGCACTAGACAAAAGTGACTTTTCAAAAGTGGAACAAGCACTGGATAAAAATGACTTTTTGGATTTGGCCCCTACCTTGGCCAAAAGCTGGATCCGCCTCTGCTTCAAAGCAGAGGTCGCAATCGGGCCGGGTTTGGCCGGCCCGGCCCGGCCCGAGCCCCCAAATCTCCGGCCCGGCCCGGCCCGACCCGTACCCCCAAATCTCCGGCCCGGCCCGGCCCGAACCCCCAAATCTCCGGCCCGGCCCGGCCCGGCCCGAATTTTTGGCTCAGATTTTAACCCATTTTTTGTCACAATTTTTGCGATTTTTGAATCTATTTTTTTGGTTGAAAATTCATTGTTTTCCATGAAAAAGTCGCCAGATAGACAATACCAAGGTAGGTAAGGTAGATGACGCGCCATCCTGGTACAGATAGGTGAGGTCGCCGCCCCCCGGCTGGTACAGTAGGTTGCTATTTTTGGCTCAAAATGGTATAAAATCAATATTTTTCACTCCAAATAATCGAAAAATCGCGCGCTGCGCGCGAAATGAGGGTTTTAGAGTACGTTTTCATCATCTAAATTTAGACATAAAAAATTTTGTTCCCCCCAAGCTCGGCCGGTCCGGTACAGTAGGTAGGTTGGTTGCAGGCCTTTCTGCTGGTACAGTAGGTTGATTGCACGCCTGGGTAGCCACACCACTGGACAATACTGATCACTTACTTGCTGAATCCGTCAGAAATTTTAGTATTTTTGACAAAAAAACAACCCTACTTTTTCAGTAAAATAAGTCACTTCAGAAGCTTCGGGCCGGGGTGCCCGGCCCGGTCCGGCCCGACCCTCCAAATCTCCGGCCCGGCCCGGCCCGGCCCGAGCCAAAAGCCCAAAATCGCGGCCCGGCCCGAGGTCGGGCCGGCCCGATTGCGACCTCTGCTTCAAAGGTCCAAAAATCGAGCGCGCTTCGCGCGTCAGAGTGTGGTGTCAAACTAAAAAACGCCAAATTATGTACAAGCGGACAGCGTAAAACCGATTTTTGAAAAATTCAAACAGACACTAGTTTAAAATGGCTTTTGAAATTTATCCCCCTTGACCGAAAACTGGATACGCCACTACACGTACATTGTGATACTGCCACAGAAACACAAAAGTCAGAGAGTTCAGCATTTTGATTCACCTAAATATTGCCGGTGTACACGTATATGATATCGACCATTTTCGACCATTTGGTTTGCTCAACTTACGATATTCACAATGTGGCGGCCAGGTCGTGTTGACCAGCACGTCAAGCAACCCGTACACGTTCGCGCCACCCGAGCCATGCCAGAATATAGCTCCCTGAGATCCGATCACCTCTGGCGCATACCTCGGCCATGCGTCGTATCTGTACCAGTGATTATTTGCCCATCCTGAAAATTTAGACATTTTGAAGCACTTTGTTTTTTTACTTGGGTTGTTTTTGACTAGTTCTAAACACAATTTGGAAGAAGTCCAACGCATTTTAAAAGCCAACCAGTAGCGCGCGTGGGCACCGGTCCAAAAAGTTTTCCGTTGAACTGGTAGTACCAGCCCGCTTCAGCCGACGGATCCGGATACACGAACACACTCGGCGTGTAACGTTCAAGTGTTGTCCAGGCGCCGCCGTCAACGTAGCCCTATGTGTGCAATGTTTTGCTTTGATGTCACTGCTTCACGTAAAATCTTAGTCACAGGCCAAAAAATGGCCAATTTTCATGTGGTTAGTGCACATCGTCAACGCTGGTGGTCAACCAGGAAATGTTTGCAACATCCGATTGCCTTGTGGACGTGGTTTGTGGTCAAGATTATAAGGTTTGAGTCTTGTGTGGTGCTTTGGTCTGTCATATCATGGGTATCAAAAATGTAGCACACGCGTGCTGGGGCTGCCTTGGTGACCAGCGCTGACCATTTGAGCTGCCGGCTGAGCAATTCGCCAAAAAATATGGAAACGGCTCACCGCTGCTACCATTTTCTGTTTGATGAGTGTTATGAGTTCGTGCGTGTGTAGGATCGACAGATGGCCAACGTAACCGGGCATATCATTATTGCAGGACGTTCTTGCCGTTGCCAATTCCACCAATATGCCAGCTTTGATCGCATAACAGCGACCATGGTACATGAATGCCGCGGCATTGGACGGCAACGCCAGACATTGCGCCTCGAGGGACACGCTTTCGACTGATCAACAAATATAACTGGGTCATTTGGACGGGCCTACTGTATTTTAAATCCGGAAACCGGAATCCAGGAAATATGGCAGGATTCCGGATTATCTTTTGCCTTGAAAATGTTGCAATGTTTCCCGAAATGGTTCGCACTTTTTTGGAATGCAAATTATTTTGCCAAATTTTGTTCGGGATTCCAGATTTAGCCTATGTATTGGTCGCACAATGACCATATAAGAATTCATCAAAATCAATCCTGATTTTCACGTTCAGTCACTCTTAACTACTGTGCTATTTGTGATTCTCACAAAACATTTTCAGCTGAAAATAATCCAGCAGATCAACCACGTTGCCGCAGGTCTGAAACATTCTCTTTACCACGTGTTTTGTGTGTGATCGCGCAACGCAACGTCATTGCCCCGTCACTAGCCTGCTTTGCGATTCAGGAAAAAAATTTGACCAATTCTTATAAAGTCATTGTGCGACCAATACATATTGGTCGCACAATGACTTTCGGAGCTAGCATGGTAATGCTAAGCGACATACAGTGCTGGCCAAAAGTTTTTAGAATTTTGTTCTGTGGTAAGAAACGTGCCTGGCTGCTGCACACAATACAGTTGAGCGAGATCTGCGTGGCATGGATATGTAGGGCAGTGTACCCGCAACACATCAAACCAACATCGACCTCCGATCTCCGATCCCACGGGGCTTGGGTGCTCACGAGGGACTTTGGTCCACATTTGGGGCTGGCCAAAAGTTTTTAGAATTTTTTAGTTTTCGACTTTATTTTGCCATACAAGGTTCCACAAGAGTCTTTCGTGATTGGGAATCATATTAGCCGTGTGAGAAACTGTTGTTTTGCCACTTTGCCAAGTTGGAGTCCAACTGGTCCCACCGCGGTCGGGTACCGTTGCTTGCTCTGGTGACCGCGGAGTTCTAACGACTTCACAGCACGTGACGACAGCTGATAAAAAGGTAGTAAAATTGTGAGGTTCTGGAGTGCTTAGTTGATCGTTTTCAAACAATTGCAGGACAAATTACTGCATAAAAGTTCTATCAGGACCACAACCGATGTCACCGCGGTCGCGGTCACGGCATCGGTGAAAACGAAAACCAGCCGCAGGGTGGAGCTGATGCTTCAAACCCAACTTTTCGTTCCATAATTATGTTATTCCGTGCCCTTTTGGCCCAGTGTCACCATTTGTGTGTGATCGAAGGACTGTACTGACTTTTAAAGATGGTATCGAAAAATTTTGGTCCATTTGCAAGGGTAAGAGGGCTGCCGAAAATTGAACCGTGACCAAAAATTAGACAAGCATGCACTTACTGCAGTTGTATGTTTATTTGCATTGATATTATGGGTGCCCATCCAAACCAACACAAATAGACATTGTTAGGTAAGGCAGCCACTCTCCGGGGCCAATTTTCGTTTTCACCGATGCCGTGACCGAGACCGCGGTGACACCGGTTGTGGTCCTGATAGATGTTCTAGGGAGCAATTTGCCCTGCAATTGTTTGAAAACGATCAACTAAGCACTCCAGAACCTCACAATTTTACTACCTTTTTATCAGCTGTCGTCACGTGCTGTGAAGTCGTTAGAACTCCGCGGTCACCAGAGCAAGCAACGGTACCCGACCGCGGTGGGACCAGTTGGACTCCAACTTGGCAAAGTGGCAAAACAACAGTTTCTCACACGGCTAATATGATTCCCAATCACGAAAGACTCTTGTGGAACCTTGTACGGCAAAATAAAGTCGAAAACTAAAAAATTCTAAAAACTTTTGGCCAGCCCCAAATGTGAACCAAAGTCCTTCGTGAGCACCCAAGCCCCGTGGGATCGGAGATCGGAGGTCGATGTTGGTTTGATGTGTTGCGGGAACACTGCCCTACATATCCATGCCACGCAGATCTCGCTCAACTGTATTGTGTGCAGCAGCCAGGCACGTTTCTTACCACAGAACAAAATTCTAAAAACTTTTGGCCAGCACTGTATGTATTATTGAAAAAAGGGAGTGAAAACGCGCTCGGCAAAAAAAAGGGAACACCCCCAGACAACCCACCGCGCCTGCCAAAAAAAGGGCGCCCCCCCCCCCGCCTAAAAAAAGAGGGGGAGAGGGCGCGCCGGGAAAAGGGGGCGACCCCCCCCCCCACCCGCCCGCGCCGCGCCAAAAGGGGGGGGGGCGGCCCCCCCCCCCCCCCGCACCTGTGTATTATTGAAAAAAGGGAGTGAAAACGCGCTCGGCGAAAAAAAGGGCGTCAAAGCGCCCTAGACTGCTATAAACTGTACATGCGCGCTGTTTGTTCCACTGTGTTGTTCACCGCTAAAGGTGCAAGTTTCATGTTTGCATTGTGATTCACACGCTAACATTCTCATTTTCATATCCCCCACTTTTATCTGCAAAATCTTCATCTTTATCTTATCAAGCTCGACGAATGTTTCCCTCCGCCATACAAAAATAAGAAGAAACATATCTTTGACAAAAATGATATGACGAAAATCGCTTTGTGCCGTCATACCAGCGGCCTAAAGAACGCTGGACATGTACCAGGTCTGATATTTTGTTGACAAGCGGAAGTTTCTGTCCATCTTGATTTTCTAAAGCGATGAGCGGTGACCAGGCTGGTCCAGGGGTTCCAGGAACGTCCACACAGCTACGTTGCACGGAAGCTTTGGCCGATGTTTAGGAGAATGTCATGCACATCACCTGCCTGAACAGGGCTGAAAGCTTTAAAATGACACCTGCAACAGTCGGTCTGTCACAAAGTGACGCTGAGCTGCGTAATTCCGCTGACGGAAGGTTACGGTGTAGACGCCGAGTGCAGGTCTGTGGGTTTTTATGCAGAAAACTCCGGTGGTGCGTGTTGTTCTACACTGTTGTCATCAAATTAAACCAGCACGCATATCACTTGGATGTCAAACTACCTCTTTCTTGGATGGCAGCTTTGTTGCCATGAATTTGACGACGACCAGTGATCTACGTAATGTACCCACATCCTGCAGCACCGCCAGGGATCATGTGGAGCTACGATGACCTGGTGCAACAGCCCTCTGCGCAAACAGAGACGGAAACGGAAAACTAACACCCTGTAGAATACAGGATCACAATACACAATACTGTATGCAGGATTGAGCGGGTTTGCTTTGAGCGATATCAAACTTGGTGATCGGATTGGATGTGACTTGCCGTGGTCACGCACGAGTGATTCTTGCATTGAGGATATTAAGAAATTTTATTTCCACTAATATCGCCCAGCTTAAAAGTTATTTAGTTTAGGTCGGAGAACATCTACGCTGGTCGAAATTGCGGTATAACTAAAGTCCTTACTATCCCTAATTCAAAAAAGTCACGTATGCAAGGCAGTACTGGTTTGATCCGATCCGATCAGCAAGTTGTATGAAACCCCACCCTTCTCGAACATCCAATGCACATTAGTCCTCGGCAAATTGACGGTCGTTTTCGCTGAGCGAGTTTTCACTCCCTTCTTTCAATAATACACAGGTGCGACATCAGGTGGGCGCCACTCTCCGCCCTTTTTTATGCAAACAGCGCGCATGTACAGCTTACAGTAGTCTGGGGCGTTTTGACGCCCTTTTTTTCGCCGAGCGCGTTTTCACTCTCTTTTTTCAATAATACATAGGTGCGACATCAGGTGGGCGCCAACCTACGCCCTTTTTTATGCAAACAGCGCGCATATGTACAGCTTACAGTAGTCTGGGGCGTTTTGACGCCTTTTTTTTCGCCGAGCGCGTTTTCACTCCCTTTTTTCAATAATACATAGGTGCGACATCAGGTGGGCGCCAACCTACGCCCTTTTTTATGCAAACAGCGCGCATGTACAGCTTACAGTAGTCTGGGGCGTTTTGACGCCCTTTTTTTCGCCGAGCGCGTTTTCACTCCCTTTTTTCAATAATACATAGGTGCAACACCAGGTGGGCGCCAACCTACGCCCTTTTTTATGCAAACAGCGCGCATGTACAGCTTACAGTAGTCTGGGGCGCTTTGACGCCCTTTTTTTCGCCGAGCGCGTTTTCACTCCCTTTTTGCTCACTAATCTATACATTAGACCCAGTGACGGCCGATCGACGCCCTTTTTAGCCGATACCAAGCGTTTGGGCATTTTTCCTACCTTTTACAGCGATTCGGCCTCTCTACGCCTTTAAAGTGCCCGGTCGGCTTTTCTTTCTCCTTAAAAGTGCTAGGCTGGCCTTTCTGCCTCCTTTAAAGTGCTCGACCGCTTTTCTTGCTCCTTTAAAGTGCCCGATGGCCAATCTCACGCCCCATAGTGCTTAAGATTACAGTTACCAAGGACTTACAAGCTATGTTTGATAATACGAGGTACATATTAACCAGTCGGTTCCAGAACTGATTTCAAAATGCTGAAAGGAGCCCTTTTAAGCGAGTTACGAAATTACAAACTTGGCGCTCCACTGGTGTGGTCGAGCGCACGTCGGGCGCCTCTCCTGTTGCCGGCAGCAACTTTTAGTCAAACTTTGGGCTCCACGCATGTTTTGGCCAGCACATAAAGTCTCTATAGGCAATAAAACTTCGCGCTCCACACCAGAGAACGAACTTGGCGCTCCTCTCATGAACATGAGGCTCCTCCCTAAACTTCGAGCTCCTCTCGGCGGTACTCTCAAACTTGACGCGCTTCTTTAAACTTGGCGCTCCCCTGTGAGCTTTAAAAAACTTGGCGCTCCACAAAAAAACATGGTGCTCCACAATAAAACATGGCGCTCCACAAAAAAGATGGCGCTCCACAAAAAACATCGCGCTCCACAAAAAACATGGCGCTCCACAAAAAAACATGACGCTCCACAAAAAAAACATGGCGCTCCACAAAAACGGTTCGAGTAAACTTCGCGCTCCACAAAAAAACTTCGCGCTCCACCGAAAAAGGGGTTGCACATCGCGCTCCACAACCGCACCGCTATCTGGCCAGGTATGATCCCAACAAAGTGGATACGGTTCATCCATGATGGATCAAGAACATTGAGAAATTTACATCCTGTCATCCTACAGCCCATGAACAACGACCAGCATAGCACTGATAAAGGCAAGCCAACATGCGCCGACTTCCGCTGTGATTGGAGACCGAAAGACGAGGACACAACTGGGAGCGGTTTGAGCGACCATCCGTGCGTCAAAAAGAAAAGCGTTCTGTGCGAGCGACCACTGAAAGGCATGTTGCTGCTGCTTTTTAAAAATATTGCGGAGCAATTCACCGGGACTGTAATTGTTCTGAAATAAAACTTATCAGGTTATTTCTTGGGACCATCGTCTATGGCTTGTCGATGATCAAACTGATGACATCCAGGCAGCCGTTGTGTTAGAATTTGGGTCCGAACAGTGATCCCCACGGGCAAATGAGCAGAGCACATTTTTAAGCGGGAGATATGAGCAGGGCCCCAAGAGTAGAACCGAGCAATGATTAGGTCCACCCCATAGCCTAAGCGCAAACATAGAAACGAAAGTTCATCAAAAAAAAGCTCATCAAAGTTTCATCGGTCACACCGTATACAAACGGATTCAACAATTTCAGTGTGTCGGCCGTCGGCCAATCTGACGAACGCCAAAATCGACAATCCGCCGAAGAATGGCAAATCCTACGTGGTTGGCGAGACGTTGACCGTGAAATGCGTAAAGGGATTCGAATGGGCAGCCAACAAGGACGTGCAGACAACGACATGCTTCAACAATCGATTGGCGAATCATTTGAATTTGAAGCCATGTGTTCACAAAGGTTTATTGGTGCGGGCGGTCGGTGTACATGCAAGGACACGATATACGTATGTATAGTCCATCCATCAGCTCATGGCACTTTTGTTTGGGAGGTTCAGGTTCCGTAGTTAAAAATTGTTCTTCCGCAAGGCGATGTCAGAGAAAACGGCGCAGAAAAATAAAATAAAAACCGATTTCTCTTTGTTTTCTTTTTCGTAAGCCAACCGGAACCGGAATAGTACTGTATCCTGTCAAGCTATTCAGCTTGGGAAAGGTGTCGTGAGCTGATGGATGGACTATACATGTCAGAAAAGGCAGATGTACACACAAACAATTGAGGTTGTTATGTACCTGGTGTTTTCGGCATCGGTGGCGCGCCTGATGACCAGCTGATTTTTATCGCCTGGTGGCGCTTAGTGGTGGCGCTCATGTATGTACAATCCCTTTCGGTTGTCGATATGAGGAATAGGTACTGTATATCCATCACGCAGAAAACATAGTTAAGCAAGGCAGTCGGGGCAGATTTTCGGGACGAAAATAGCGTGAAAGACCATCATTCACTGTGGATAGACGACACTTCGAAGAGGGTACGCTGCTGTAAACGGATTTCAGATCGGATTTTTCGCCGGCCGCACAGCGATGGCGGTATCAACTGGCTCGTCATTCTCTTGGTGGTCGTTTCCGTCGGTTGGGATTTTGTATGTCTTAGTCTGTTAAACAAATCGCAATGAAATATTAATTGATGAATATCAATGATTGTTTTGATCAAATGCTATTATCCTCAAAGGCGCCGTTGCTGTTTTTGTCGTCTTGGCGATCGTCGGCTACAAGGTGATGACAGCCAAACAAGAGGACCAAAATTGGGACACGAAAACGAGATGGGGGCTGAAGTGGGTGAGAATCTCAGTTTGAACACCTTTGCTAAGATAGACACAGAACGTGTATTAACCAGGGTTGGACAAAAAAAAACGACGGCGTTTTTTCTTGGAAAAACGACGTTTTTAAAAAAAACGTCTGGGTCGTTTTTCGTTCTTTTTAAATCCTGAATTTCCTTGATTTTCCCTAATTTTCAGGGAAAGTACCCTGATTTTCAATTTTTTGTCTCATTTTTTTCAAAAAATTTTCGACCAATTTTTACTTTGTCGAGATACATCGATACACTGAGTTTGACTTTCAATGATGACCCCGGCCAAAGTTGGTCACATGATGCGGGTCTGATATGGAATGATAACAACTCGCTAGAAAAGGGTTGAAACCCGTTTATTTTGCCTCAGAACGCATAGAATTACTTCATTTAACCACGTTTTCTTCCCAACAAGAGCGTTTTCCATTTTTTGGGCATATTTTGGTCATCTGGGCGTTTTAAAAACGTCTTAAAAACGATTTTTTGAAGAAAAAACGTTTTTCCCCAACCCTGGTATTAACAGCACTGTTGTTATTCCACATCAGGACACGGCGAACCAACGCGAACACCAGAACTATGACCCGTCGCTAAAATTCTCACGAAAGAATTGTATCCGAAAATTATTCAAAGTTCAGTGCAATCTTCAAAATCAAGTTTTAAAAAAATAACATACAAACCATGATGAAAAACTCTGAAATCCGAACACAAATCAAAGCGGCTAGTCTTTCACCGCCAGTAGTGTACAAAGCTGGATAACTGAGCTGAAGTTTGAGAAGATATGCTGATTTTGACTTTATTATGCTCTGGTGCACAATACCATACTCAATGAACTTCTCGGTAGTATTTCCGAATCTTTTTTCCAAAATGATTTTCGCCCTGATTGAATTTAGAGAGATGCGCACTCCCAGCTTGAACTGATACAGCAACTGCATGCTAACATACATACGATGATCTCTCCCTATAACATCATAACTCGTGAGAATAAAAATGAATGACCACACGCCTTGAAATCTGGCTGCATTTGGCACGGCCATATATGCAAACACATTTGCGGGCCGCGGCGGGTCAGAAAAAAGTGCCGTAAGGACTGCGCCGCGCTTGCATGGCCGCACTCGCGGGGCGCAGTGTGCGGATCACTTCGAAACATTTCTTCGGTTGTTGTAACACTATAATGAACCAATCAGCGTCTAGCCAACGTCGCTTACCTGCCTGACCAGCAAACTGTTAAAAAATATGCTCATTGCACGACTCTGAATTTGTATATCGTAATGCGCATGACATACATACTGTATTTACATCTTTTGCACAAAATAATATTTATGCTAATGACGGACCGAAAACAAATAGTCTCCCGATATATATACATAACTGCGTTAATCATAACGATAATTATGGTTTGTTAAGTCAGGTAAACGGCACTGCCATGTCATACGCAATCGAAAATGACTCACGCACGATGTGACTGACTGATGACGTTCATCTTGCTAGAAGTTCCTGAGCAAAAGTTGTTTGTCATAAACGTTCGAAACAACAACAGCAGCAAACCACCCACATTTTGCCAACTCACGGACTGTGATTGATAATACCAACTAAAGTGCGTGCAGCTGGTTTTTTTGTCGTACTAGTATTACCAATGACTTGTTTGAACGTAACACCTATCATATGAAAGTTCGGTACTGATGGTGATTCACAAGCAGTTTTTTAATCAAGCATTGCTCTCTTAACGCATCAAAACAATAATCTAACACACCAGTTGTCAAAGGCATATAAAAATTCGAGATCTTCCTGCTCAGGCATATACTTACAAAACTTCATTCTTTTTAAATTGTCCGCTATATTCGGACGTTTTCGACACGCAGTTCAACAACCACACCGAATGCCAAGATAATATGGTTGTTGCGAATATCAAACTTGACACCGCCGTAAATACGGAAACTTCGGCCGTAGCGAATGACAAAGCTACGGACAAATCGAATGCGGAAACAACAGAAGACGCGAAAACTTCTGCCACGGCGAAAGAGGAAACTGCGGAGGCGAAAAACTTGGGAACTTCAGTCGTATCGAATGCCCGCTTGGTCACAGCGAATACGGAGACGTCGACCAGCGCGAATGTGGATACTTCGGCCACAGAAAATGCGGACACTTCCGCCACAGCAAATGCGGACACTTCCGCCACAGCAAATGCGGACACTTCCGCCACAGCAAATGCGGACACTTCCGCCACAAAAAATCTGGAAACTTCAGTCGCATCGAATGCGGAACCCTTGGTCAGGGCGAATACGGAAACGTCTACCGCCGCGAATGTGGAAAGCACGGCCACAGGAAATGCGGAAACTACGACCGCAGCGAATGTCGAAGCTCCGGACACACTGATTACTGAAATGGTGCCCAAGATCACATCAACTGCGATCGAGCAAGAAAAATGACAACTTCTCGAAATGACGGAATCCGACGATGAGGACGACTGCCAAATTGTGGCTGTGCTGCCGCCGAAACATTTGCGAACCGATTGGCCGTTGCTGAACGTTGAATGATCACAGGGTTGACGTGATTAATCTTGCTTTTTTCTGCTTGCAGTTTTTGATCACGTTTTGGATTTGTACATCAGAGTTTGCCATCAGATTACTGTATGTATGTATGTCATCGATATGCTGCCATTGAAACGTCACGCGCTGCCATTGAAACGTCACGCGTCATTTTGTAAACGCAATTTTCCAATGCTAACGTGATTATTGTTTCGTGATTGGCTGTGATTCCTCGTGTACTACAACCTTGTCTTCTTCTGGGTGTAGATATTTATTATGGTTGCATATCTTTGATGTTGCCGGGATGGCAGTGCCGTAATGCAATCATGTTGTGTGTCTTTGAGAGACGAACAGCACCAAATCACAATACACAGAATATATTGCCGAATTTTCGACACTCAATAGTGTCCTCGTCAGGGCTAAAATCAACAAAAAGAGAGATAGGAACCGGTTGTCACAAGAATATCACTTCAGAATACGCAAACAAGGTGCAAAACTGCGTTTTCTGAAGTGATATTCTTGTGACAACCGGTTCCTATATCTCTCTGTTTGCTGATTTTAGCCCTGACGAGGACACTATTGAGTGTCGAAAATTCGGCGATATATTCTGTGTATTGTGATTTGGTGCTGTTCGTCTCTCAAAGACACACAACAACATTATTATGGTTGGTTTATTGCTCTCAATGACGCATAAAACCAGGCACGTAAATAATGTTGAAGCACAGTCCTGTGAACTGTCCTGATGTCCGTTATCTCTTTCTCTCTCCTTGGCGCTTTAGCTTTTATTTGCTGTAGTTTGTTATAACCAGCGTTGTAACTATTTTTATTTCCGTAATTGTTCCACCCGGTCATGTAACTGTGCTTCTATCACTAATTTACGTGCATGGTTTTATGCGTCAATGGAGAGCAATAAACCAAAGATATTTATTATCATGATTTACTTAATTATTATATTTCTTATTATCTATTACTGGTTATCTGACACGGGTCTTCAGAAGCATTCGGTTCAGTCATGAATTTTTAACTGGCCATAAATTTTTATGAATCGCCTCAAAGGAGAGTGGGAAAAATGCTCCTAGAATATTTTACCGCAAAGTGGCATGAACATACAGTAGTGCATTCCACCAAGAATACACGCAATGTAAAACTGTACAGATTGCCACCCAAAACAGTTCGGTTCGGTATCGAACTATGCTTTAGTGTCATTCAACTCATGATTTGGCTGGTGAGACATAGCGCTGTTTTGTTTCGTTTCATTTATGCAGCGTAACACTGACAAAATTTCAAGCAAAACAAAAAGTTATCTTTTTATTATATGCAACAAATGACGTCGGATATGCGACTGCTGGACAACATGACTAGGAATGGACAGAAAATTTGGAATATAAGAAAAATCTGAGTGTAGATCGAGTTAATCTGATGATCTTTTTTCAGTATATAGTGTGTGTTCTTGGCAGGTTAGCTTCCATCAAGATGTAAATAGTTGTTTCAAGAAAAAGACACAGAAAAACCACAAATTACACTGCTGACTCTTCAAGTATCGAGTCTTCATCCGAGCTCAAGAGATCACTGTGTAATGGACTGCTTCGGTCGCGTTGTTTCTTTTTCAACAATTTCGTTTCTTCTTGTTTCATTTCCTGAGGAGCATGTTGTGATGTCGTTGGTACCAGCAGCAACATACAGTCGTGGCTGTGAGTCTTGGCTGCCAGTTGTGGGGGCGGCGGCGGCGGTGGTGACGACCTTTGAACGGTCGCGTCTGCAGCGCCATTGACCAGCACACTGGTCGCGGTCGCAGATAAACGCGACGCATTCGACTTTGAATTATTCAATATCAAAATATTTATATTCTCTGAATGATCGTGATTGTTCTTCTGACTGCTGGGCGGCGGGCGGCAGCTGGCGGTTGTTTTCTGCGCCTCGAGCGGCCGCTGGCGTCGCGGTCGACAAATGAAAAAGAACGTTTCGCGAAACATCCGCCGAAACCACGGGCCCATCGCGTAATAGATGAGGAAATTTGTGGCCGAATTCACGCAGACAAGCACGTCGCTGCCGATTAGCAGAATTTGTTGCAGCGTGAATGACCAGTTGCTTGACGGCAGCCAGCCTGAAAATGTTGATTAGGCGATTTTGCAGTGCATTATGATTTCCATATATATGTAGTCGACACAGTCAGACTGCCCGCTTCCTACAGACTACTTAGGGCAGATTTACCGCCCCGGTATTTCCGTCACTATGCAAGGAATATTTGCTCTAAAATGCGTTAATTACAATAGGCGATTAGCGGTACATCATGAACCAATAATTGTTCAAAAAAATTCACTGCAGTGAAGGCTTCACCGTCCACATGAGAGGGTCACAGATGACACATTGCCCACTCTGCGAGATACTACCACATTAGTCCGATAATTTATTCGTCCATTGTCCTGACTTGGCAAAATTTGCGGGTTCCTGAATGTCGTCGCCTACATACATATGTTCTTGCGCTCATTTGGGGCTACGTCGACGACCATTATCTACGATTTGTGTGGACTACATCAGAACAGGCCCGATTCTATGATCTCAGGAGGCTTATCAGAAAACGAAAAACTGCTCTCCATTCCATTCAGTGATCATCAAAGCAGTGAAACATCACCAAGCCGCCAATGTCCTAACCGGTAACATCTAGAAAGTTGCAGAACAACGACGGCGAGTAGAACACAATGAAACTGGTGCACACGATTACAGCCAGCCAGAACGAGCGGCGTTTCGAGCTGGACATTCCCGATGCCTGTTTCTTCAAGGTCGCCAGTCGTTCGAATTTCATTGAATTCCCGCTCGAATGTGCGATCGGAATTGTCTGCTCGGCTGATATGCTGCTGCGTGCGTCGCGCTGCTGCCGGCTCGTGCTGTACGATGACCGACGTCTGGACAATATGTGTACATATACTGGGTAATATATAGATAATTACGGTCTGCCCTCCATATAGTGAACGTTTCTGAACACGCTAGTTTGGTTACAATAGTCTAACCTGCAATACGGCGTTACTGTTTATTGCGCTGGGTACGGATCCTTTCACAATAAAGAGTTCAGATTAGCATCACTTCAAAATCATGGTGACCAAAAATGTCGGATTCCGATCACGCCAATATAAACCAGGCAGACTGTAGCTGGTGACGTGGCAGTAACATTCTATGCAATCCTAAACCAGCTCAATGCCTTGTCAGCTTCACATTGCCATCAGGTGCATTTGCACTGACGATGATCTGGTACAACGCCCGCCTGAGAAAACCAGGTCGAAACAGGCAACCAAATGGCACATTATTCAATGCCCCCAGCTGCACACATTTCAGGTGACAGTTCTGAATTCAACGCGTGGAGTTCTGGAGTTCAACAACCATGCGTCCAAAAAATTTGCTGATGCTTGTATCTGAAGCTCTTCAATTTTTACCATCGACACTCACAGTGCTTCCATTTTCGTGATCTTCTGTCTAACCGACATCGCAGTGCGAATAGCCCGATAGACGAACACATTCAACACGATCATGATTGTCCATGGGATGATGAATAGAACGAACAGCACCGCGTAGCTGAAAGGGCGCATAGCTCAATCAGTTAGTCGATCGACTGCGGCGGGTTCGAATCCCGCTCGCGCCAAACTCACAATCTGTACACGGTTGCGTAAATGGCATTTAGTCTGAGATCAGTGGGCGCGCCGCGGTTCGTTTCGAACCAATAAGGAAAGCGGAATATTGCCGATGCGAGAACGATGACTAGCAACGTTTGCGACGCGCGTTTCATGGTTAACCTGAAATTATGTTGTCGCGGTAGCATCAAACTTGGTGCTCAGAAAGAACCGGTTCTGTTCTTTCGTGTCGTGACTTATTTTCTTTAAATAAAAGAAAGTTCGGAAGTTTAGCGTCACAAGTTTGGACCTGGTTTGAAACTGTTCCAAGACAGTTGGGCAACAATTTTTACGCTAGCCGAAATTGGCGGAATTATCCACAGTATCATTCAGGCGCGCCATAGGTAGCGTCATCAAGCATCATCAAGAAACATCCGATCGCTAAAGTCGATGCCGGATCCCATTTAAGCAAGCCTACAATTACCCACACACAACGACCTTACCATGTGAGCGATTTCATGGGATGAATGACGGCGATATATCGATCGACAGTCATCACAACGCACGTCCACACGGAGCAGAACTGTGCCATGGCCAGGAATGGACGAACGTAATCACTCGCAATTGGACACCAGACGCAACTCTGTAATTATCTGTTGACATATTTTTAACATAAATAATATTTTTAGTGCCGAGCGTGTTTCGGCAATTACGGCTGTTTCACATTTCGCGTTCTGATCAGTCACGTGGCCAACTTTTCGCATATTCGTGCTGGGGATGACCTGATGCACCGTTGGTCTGTAAACACAGGTTCAAACCAGCGGCTCAAAAAATTTTTTAGGAAGTTTTGCCTTTAGTTCTTGCTCAAGCACTATGAATAGATTTTGAAACGCACACCGAATCCTTGCGTTGTGCGAAAGACAGTGTCCTCGGACAAAAAACTGGCTTTCGTCCAGCAGGATTCGAAGCCCAACACAGATACCAGTTAGTACAATATCCAACGACAACCGCCTGCGCTACGCACGCACGCGCGCACATACCGACCTTACCTTTATCTCGTCCACTTCCATCATACACGGCATGCATCCGCTGATGACCAACAACGCTGTGGTGAGAACGACGAAGTCAAAGAAGCTCAACCCAAGCAGAAACGTGTGCAACGATTTCGATGATTGTGCCACGTGGCGGGTGGCACGCAGACGTTTGATGAACACCACTATGGACGCAAATGTTACGAACATGCCGACCTGAAACGTGTAGAGCTTTGTCTTCTAAGTCTTATAAGGCCCAACTATTCTCTGCGTTATTCTCACGCGCAGCATGAAACAACTTTTCCCACACTGATTGATTCGCCACGCGCGCGCCAGCCAATCAGCGCGCGAGAGTTTGTTTCGTGTGGCGTGAGAGAATGAAATATAATTGGGCCTTTAGGATCGGATGTCGGGTACCGACAACCTTGCTTTCGTCATCGGGTATCATTTAGTAAAACAATGGTTGAGTTTGCTTGCTGGCAGCAGACGATGTTCAATAATAACGGGGAGCGCATGTACATTCCACGGGGCTGTACGCACACACTCAGACTTTGTGGGTCTGTGCATCACAGCAGAAACGGCAATCACAATTGCGCATGTATATGACCAAAAACTTTGCGTCCAAGGGCACGCATTTCAATAGCTCAGTTGGTAGAGGAATGCCCCGGTTAGGCGGGTTCGAGCCCCAGTCGAAGAAAGCCATTTTTTGTTCACGAAGGATTTTGGAATGTACATGCGCTCCCCGTTATTATTTAGTGTCAACGGTCGAGCGTCCCTGGTGGCACCGACAGCTTGTGTGAAAGTGACTCACTCTCTATAGGGACAGTTTATAGTGATCGCTTAACACCCAGCACTTTCGGTCACCATAAATTGTACACTTATATAGAGTGCTTCATATATGAGCCAATCTTTGATTTTCGACTTCTCAAATGCAAGCCAAGCTGTGAACAACCTTCCAACGCGCACACAGAATTTGAAACAGACCAAACCAACCAAACAAATTGGCGGCAGAATAACGCTTCGAAGCCAGAACATAGCGCTGACCCAGGTTTCATGTCTGGTCTTCTGACATTGCCAGGGACATTCATGTGAGTAACACTGACACGACTCGTTGATCGATATCGACATATTTATTGATTAATTAATAATCTTGATCGTACTAGCTCTAGCTGCTGTGCACTTGATGATTCGTAGACATTTGTACCCACCACTGGCCGTTAAATAGGTGAAAATTTTTGACTGAAATGCGAGTTTTGAAAATGTTGGAATACTATTTCGCTATTAAATCAAACCGACAGGCTGGACGGGCCAGACTAAAGCTAAACGGCATGCGTAGCAAAAAGTAAAAAAAGTTGTTTGCTTATTGGAAAGTGGTAGACACAGCGCATCGATAGCGCTCCCATTCCCATTGTTATTTGTTACAATGCGTAACGAAACCACTCATCACTTCAACCACCCTCTCGTGAGCCCTTGTTTATGTGCCAGCAAATTTGTCGCAACATACCGTATGCATAGCTAATGGTCGACGAGCAGTTGAAAAAGTTTAACGGGTGTGAATTTATGTGCGAAACAGCTGCCGTTTTCTGGTTGCCGTGAGAAAACGTTGTTGCAGTATGCGTAAACTGGGCATCAAATTTTTGGTCATAAGCTGTGTAGTATAAGATCGTACACCCCCAACTCATTTCGTTCAAAAACACGTGTAATTTGGCAAGGTTGTTGAAATAAATATACTTGTGGGGTGACACAAACAAAAGAAAAATCCAAAAAACTGGATACGGAGGTCGGCGCTGTGTCAACGTCGTGTTCAACAACCGGTCTTTTAGAAAAAATGAAGTACTCTAACTCTTGTAAACAGAGCTCACATCCTGAAACTGATAGACACAATATATGCTGGAAACACTGACCGAAGAAGTGATCATTTTTAAAACTGGAAACCACAAGTAAAAAGGGGACCATTTTGCATCTAATATGTACAAGAGCAGTATTTTCATTACCTACAACACTACAGTATATCGGAATATTAATCCCCACTTCCAATTGTTAGCTGCACATTTGTTTCGGCATCTACATGTAAGTGCCGTCGTTTACGAAACGATTGGCGCGGCGTTAATGGGCTCTGATCCGAGGAGGATAGAAGTCTTCAGAAGCGGCCAAGGAAAACAACACAGCGTTATTGTGGCTTAATGACGCAGAGTTGAGAAAAGAAAGCAATACAGCGTTTGGCCAGACAGTGAAGGGGAGACAAAAACAAAGTCGTCTTAATGCTGCGAAGCTACAGTATGTGGTAGTTTTGCTCTCCCTTCCTGTCAAGAAAGTTTCAAACGGTGGTATCAGCTGAAACACTTTTTGAACCCAAGAGAAAACGATTTATGTATCCGTGGTCATAAGAGATATTCATCGCACAATGTACCTAATGCGTCGTATAGGTTGGTGGTTCTTTGTAAAATTGCTGGAAACACAGAAATGAAACCGCGGGTATAGTGTTGCTCTCTGTGGGTCACAACGCACGGTGTTTTCTTCCGCAAAAAATAGGGCAAAGTATGTATACTGTATATACAGGTGAGCTCGAGAAATGTTGCACCGCGAATATACGTAAACAGTCGAATCCTACTTGATTTGTGCAGTTTTACGCGAGTTTCGGCGACCGTGGGAACCTCGTCACAACCCTAGCAGGAAAAAGACGAAGCATTCCGCGCAAAAAAACTTGTTGCACTTTTCCAGTGTCGGCTTTTTCGCACGCACCAGCAGCGCTGCTCGTACACAGTGGTTGAGTGCGACCTGGCTTTGGCGGCAGATTAGGTGACACACGATACGGACACCACAAATGGGTCGTATCAACTTTGAAGGCAAGTCCATTGACAAGTACATGGCACTGGCATAGGCAAATTTGGTCAAGCACTCAAGGCACAAGTCCTTTGCTCTGTCTGCATTTGTGGCGCGTGAAGTTTCACCGGGACTGTTTAGTCTCGCTCTGAAACTGTACCACCAGGTTTTTGGGGCTAGCCCTGGCTGTCCGTCTAACTGACGAGACCCAGGCAGCCGCGGTATTAGACTTTGGGTCGAAACCGCAACCCCCACCACGCGTCATATGCACCCCGTGCCCTCAAAGCACACCCGCATATACGTTTACCACCTATGCCAGGTTTAAGGCTGCCCTCAAGGCACAAGTCCTTTGGTCAAGCACTTGTTTCGATGACCAGCCTAAAAGTTGTTCATTCGCCGTAGGGGCACAACTTTTACGCTGGTCAAAATTAGCCCGCCAACTCAACACAAATGCAGCTGAATCAAAAGTTGCACGCGCCAATGCCAAGTCCATGCCAATGGTCTTGCCTTGAAAGTTGATACGGCCAAATGAGATCGCTAGATAGTATATGCAAGGGTGACAGGATGTTTGGACAGACCTGTTTGAAGTCAGCAAGACATTGGGAAGGAAAAAATTCCTTAGAAGACCGATAACCACTGGGTCACGTGGACCAGTGGAAGACCCAATAAACCGCAGTTAGAGCTATAGCTGGATGTACCAGAGTTTTATATATGTAGTTTTCTTTTAGGGCTCTATTCGGAAAATATTCCAGACGAGGTTCATGAGGTTCATGAACATTCCCCATGAGGTTCATGTTCGTGTGCCCAGTTACAGGCATTATGTGTAGAGTGGAATATGAGCAAAGGAAAGAGAAAAAAACAAATACTTTCACCAAATTTTTCGCGTTTCTTGTCTAAATTCCAATCACTCTAGCACGTAGAATCCAAAGTACCATAATTACCAAGAACAGACACACAACAACATCATGAATCACGCGTGAACTGTGACCAGGAGGTACAAAAACATTACATGAGGCTCTATTCGGAAGCAGCTTCGAATAAATTCCCGTGCTGCCCGACATGGGAATAAAATAATTCTCAAAATCCGATTTCCCACCTACTAGAACTCTGGGAACCGGAAAACTCCGCATTGTATATACCAGGTCATACCGACCTTAGCCGATAAGTCACGAAAGCAAGTTAGACTGCTGTGAGCGTCAACGCTGTCAACTAAAGATAGTATTAGTTACGCGCTGCTGACTTATATACCTGGCTTACCCCTTATACCGCCTGCCAGCGGCGGAGTATAGGAGCATGGCCTTTGACAGAAAAGAAAGTTGGGCGGAAATTAAAAATTCGTCCTGTCTGGAGTGGCATTTCATGCGTCTTCAGCTCAAACCGTTTGTTATTCGCGGATGATAGGATATTACGAACTTAGGGCATCTGATGTAAAGGCCCAACTATACTTCGTTCTCTCGTGCAACACAAAACAAATCCCGCGCCCTGATTGGCAGGCGAGCGAGTGAGAACTAATCAGCGTGGGAAAATTTGTTTCGTGTTGCGTCAGAGAACGAAGTATAGTTCTGCCTTGATATAAACAAACATACACAAGGATACACAAAATTGCTTTTCACGGTGGACTGAGATCATTCAAGCTGTTATTAGGTTTTGAGGAACTATGTAATGTGCTGTATCGGGAAGTGACATGATGGCAAGAATCTTTGTGTGTGTGTGTGTGTGTGTGTGTGTGTGTGTGTGTGTGTGTGTGTGTGTGTGTGTGTGTGTGTGTGTGTGTGTGTGTGTGTGTGTGTGTGTGTGTGTGTGTGTGTGTGTGTGTGTGTGTGTGTGTGTGTGTGTGTGTGTGTGTGTGTGTGTGTGTGTGTGTGTGTGTGTGTGTGTGTGTGTGTGTGTGTGTGTGTGTGTGTGTGTGTGTGTGTGTGTGTGTGTGTGTGTGTGTGTGTGTGTGTGTCTCTGTGTGTGTGTGTGTGTGTGTGTGTGTGTGTGTGTGTGTGTGTGTGTGTGTGTGTGTGTGTGTGTGTGTGTGTGTGTGTGTGTGTGTGTGTGTGTGTGTGTGTGTGTGTGTGTGTGTGTGTGTGTGTGTGTGTGTGTGTGTGTGTGTGTGTGTGTGTGTGTGTGTGTGTGTGTGTATCCTAAACCCCGAGGGCTCAATTTGGAAACTTTTGTGACTTGAATTACATCACTTTTGAAGGGTGTTTACGTCATATCGGTGCGTTCACAATAGTCTGTGCTTGATATGGACCGATGATTGTTGCTCTATGGTATCAGGCACAATAGTTTGTGGTCGAATAAGCAACATTTACTCATAGACAACACAGGATTCAGATAGTAAGCAGCAGAAACACTTGTCGGGTCGCTGAATCAGTTCGTATCTGGACCGACTTCGAGTTCCAAGATGGGGTATCCAACATCGAAGTACCACGCAGGCACATGAATACTCTGTCTCATGTATCACATGAAGGTATAACAACACCATTTGGGGCATATTAGATACAAATACATGCCCCAAAAGTAATTTTATAAACAAAATTTTTCGACCCGTGAGAAAAAATGACAAGAACAAGCTCCAAAAAGGCCATTTCTTGGACGTTTTACAGCACTTTGTTCCGTCAAAAAACATTTTAAAAAAACTTTTCCAAGCCTGTTTTCAAAATTTTTTTCCAAGCCTGCCCCCAGGGACTCTATTTTGGGAAAAGAATGAAACAAAAAAAGGTCGATTTGCAATCTTTTTCCTGATAGAGCCCCGGGGGCTTTACATGGAATACTCCGGTATGTAGAGTGAGCAGCTGTTCCGCATAGCTGCAAATACACGGTGAATTCTTGGATTAAAAAACCGAGATTGCATATTCATTCAGGTGTTCAAACTGAAATACTGTGGAGTTCAGCTTTCCTATTCCGGTGGACTATAAGATATACAAGGACCAGCGCTAGGGGCGTAAACTTCGAAATCGTACCTGCTTAAGTTTTTTGATCGTTTCTGACATGTGTCTAGTTTAATTTAAATATGCTACCAAAATAAATATGAGAGGACACAGAATACGGATGGTGCACGCACAAGGAATTGGGCAAATGGTTTTGTCGTCAAATCATCTCGTCAAAGAAAGTCGTTGAACACATGAGCCCCAAATGAGCGCAAAAACTAATACATGTGTTCGACGACTTTATTTGACGAGATGATTTGACCTACTGTAAGCCCGGAATTGGAAGCATATTTACATACGTGTATACGTGGGTAAAGTGCCAACATAAAATGATGCAAAACTAACCGGTGTGATAGTCGTCTGTTAACCGGGTTGACTTCTGCTACAGCCCGTGCAGTCAATGTGAGTGTGTGTGTGTGTGTGTGTGTGTGTGTGTGTGTGTGTGTGTGTGTGTGTGTGTGTGTGTGTGTGTGTGTGTGTGTGTGTGTGTGTGTGTGTGTGTGTGTGTGTGTGTGTGTGTGTGTGTGTGTGTGTGTGTGTGTGTGTGTGTGTGTGTGTGTGTGTGTGTGTGTGTGTGTGTGTGTGTGTGTGTGTGTGTGTGTGTGTGTGTGTGTGTGTGTGTGTGTGTGTGTGTGTGTGTGTGTGTGTGTGTGTGTGTGTGTGTGTGTGTGTGTGTGTGTGTGTGTGTGTGTGTGTGTGTGTGTGTGTGTGTGTGTGTGTGTGTGTGTGTGTGTGTGTGTGTGTGTGTGTGTGTGTGTGTGTGTGTGTGTGTGTGTGTGTGTGTGTGTGTGTGTGTGTGTGTGTTACGCTGCGTGCGCTGTACGTTATGGAGTCAGTGAACATATCTTGTTCGTGCAGTCATTTGGAGCTGCATAGGTATGTATGTGAGATCCTTTCAATCCCGCCTGTCAGACGGACGCGTAGTTCAGCTGGTTGGAACAGCCGGATCTGGAAGACGCAGGTTCAAAGCCTGCCGTGTCCATAATGTTTGGTGTGGCTTGGAGGATCACACCCGCTCAACTGCGGTCTTTCTTAGTAACAGAACGTTGTCAAGTTCAAGATCAGCTGCACCGTAACAGAATTTGATTAAACTTCGTCTGCTTGGAGATAATGTCCCAGACTAGAACAAATCCCAAATATAAATTTTTGGGTCGAAACCACCCTGAGATCCAGGGGCGCAAGGTCCCAGAATGGCTCCAAGGGGTATCGAGAATTGGTATTAAAATTTAAAATTGCCGCCTTCGGACACGAAAATTAGACTCTCCGCAGGACGGGCGGCCGACATCACCTCCTCTCGGCCACAATCTCGTAGTGTGTAAAGTCACATGACTTGCTGTCATAGAGTGCAAATGGCACTAATTCAAACTTTCTCCATACAAATTCTCGATCCCCCTGGAAGCCATTTTGGGACTTTGAGCCCTTCGATCTGAGGTTCGCTTGCCAGCTGAAATTTTTTGTTTTGGTTTTGTTCGTGTCTAGTTCGTGTCCCTGAGCAGAACGAAGGTTCATCGAATTCTGCAATGTTGCCACTGACCTATAAGCCAGCCGTCAACGAGCCACAGTCAAAGTATGCCAAGCCTAAGTATGTATAGTCCGACCACTCGCGCATGAGACGCAACGGCTCCGCGTGTTTCGAAGCATATCGAAAACAATAGATAGAGAAATTGGATATATTAATGCATTGTCGACTTTTTTTTTCAATCGTTTTCGAAAAGTTTCTAATCACGTGGATCCGTAACAGGCGTCTCGTCATGAGCTGATGGCTGGACTATAGTAATGCAATGTATACGTATGTATGTATTGGTCCAACGTCGGCAAAACTCATCTGCCCAGGGCCATGGAAACAATATAACAAGTCATGGCATTCGGTCAATTTTGGCAAAAAGCCGTTGGTCAGAAGAATACAGTGGCACTCGTCGTATGTAGCTAACTGGAAACGGGGTGTCAGCGCGCCTTTACCGGGCACGTTTCGCGTGCCTTTTGTGCAAAACATAGATCGTGTGGTAAATTTCCAAATTCGCTGCCGCACACAAAAATACACCCCGTAGTTAATGTCACGTTCTGAACCCGAACGCTACCACGCGCAGTTCTGAAACATTGCACGCAGCTGCCTGGCTGGCTGGTAAGCTGCACGCGCGTCTGCTGCCCGAATGTTTCAAAAGTTGACTTTCGGGTTTAGAACGTGACATTATTAACTATGGGGCGTATTGCACTGTGCGGCAGCAGCGAATTTGGAAATTTACTATACTATATCGCAGCCTGCTGAAGCCCTGTATGTTTTGTGCATGACGTGCTAGCGCACCGTTTCAAAATAGTAACATATACGACGTGCGTCACTAAGTATACATACTACGCAATAAAGATTACAAATATAAAAATCTCCATACAGTAAGAAACCTAACGTATTTCCTCTAATAGAAGCCCCCAAATAGAACTCTCATAGCATGGCTGAAAAAATATAAGCCCTTAAAGAAAGCCTCCCCCCGTCCTTTTCAACAGCGCGATCATATTTCACAATTTGTAACCTCAATGTCCACTGCTTCTAATTTGTGTCGGTCTAGAACAACATGTTTGGTCGCTAAACACTCATACATGCAGTATTTTTCAGATTTTAGCCCGCTTACCACTGTAAATGTTTTGGTTACTTTTATTCAACACCACACCTAAAAAATAGAAGCCCTGTCCTAATAGAGGTCCCTTCTAATAGAAGACTCCTAAAAGCACGACTGAAAAATGGAAGCCTAGTGGCCTCTAGCAGATAAAGCATGGCATGTGTTGTACCTACATAATTCCGTTATCTTTGAAAACTGGAAAAATAAGCTCCATAAACATAGAAACAGCAGGTGAAACGAAACGAGATGTATTATGAGAGCAGAAATGTGAAGGGCAGATTATATCTTTTTAGATAAGCCTAGATTACACTGTCCAGAAGCCTTGGCTGTGGCTTGTTTGCTCGAGCGATGTTTTGATGGTTTTCTGTGGTGGGTGGTTTGGCAGCGCCTATATAGGTATAGATGACGTGGAAGGCAACCGCTGTGTGCATGTAGTGCCAGAATTTTCCACGTAGAGCCCCCATTTGGTACCATGAACTCGGTACATTAACATAACAAATAAGAAACCACAGAGCTCGTAATCATGTTCTCACACTGCGAAAACGCCGGCCACTTTGCCAAGGTTATTCATAAAGTCGCGGTGAACACAAAAGGAAACACGGCAAGAGTAGAGCAACAAACTTATAAACAATTCATGCCTCCTTTGAGATAAGATGAGCACCAGAGAGTGACTTGTAAACCAAAATGACCAAATTCAACTGAACATAAGCCCAGCGACAATCTCGGGAAGATTAGTTCAAATGAGCAAACTTCACAATATGTTAATGTTAAGTGTTGGCATCCGACGGGACACATTAAAACAGCCAGTAGACCAGTGATGTTTTATTTAGTTAACTTGGAAAACGTGCCTTTATGACAACCGCAACCAAGGTGACATACTGTACCCGCGTGTGCCTTTCTTGGACTCAAAGAACCAAAGTGGGGCTAATCAAAACGATGCCGCAAGAGCAAAAGTCACCCTGTGGGGTTCTAGATAGTCTCGACAGGCTCCTGGCGCGCTTGTGTGTTCATTTTCGAAATAAACGAACACTTGGTAAATTGAATGAACAACGCCTCAAATCTGACGGAAAAATCTCACGGTCAAGGAGACGTTTGTGACGCGTACCAAAAGGGAAAGGAACAGAGAAAACGTCTCTCTTGCACCTTCGCGCATGTGCAAAACATCGTAACCAGGGTTGGACAAAAAAGGTTTCTTTTTTTAAAAAAAACTTCGTCTGATTAAAAAACACGTTAATTTTAAAAAAGACCACATGCCCGAAACATGCCCAAAAAGTTGGAAAACGTGAATTTTAGCAAGAAAACATGGTTGAATTAAGTATAGCTCTCTGAGCCAAAATAGACGTGCTTCAACTTTTTTTTGCTTATTGCAAACATCCCATGCCGGTCCCACATCATAAACCAAATTTGGCCGGGGTCATCTTTGAAAATCTTACCTCGGAAAAAACATAATCAACATTTGACAAAGTAAAATTTCGTCGAAAAACTTTCGAAAATATGGGACAAAAAATCAATTTTTCTTAAAAATCAGGGTTCTTGTTCTGAAGAATCATGGAAATTTAGGATTTAGACAAAAGCGAAAAAACGACCTAGTTGTTTTTTTTAAAAACGTCGGTTTTTAAAAAAGGTCAATTTTTTTTGCCGTCGTTTTTTGCCCAACTCTCGTGACAGCTTTGACGGGAGGCCCTGTCCTCTGCACACGTAAGACTGGAGTATGACCAGGCAAACCCGGCTTCCATTTGGACGTGTACAGTATATCTATATATTCGGGACAGCGTATTTTTATACAGAGTTCTTTATGACGTATGCTGGAAAACATACAGCATGTATAATACACAGGTCGAAATTAGCACTCTATTCCAACAGGAGGCTGTATGTGCATGTCAAAATATTGCCAAAATTGCCTTTAACCTTTTTCCCAGTTAAACCCACAGTCGCGCGGTCGCCGCAGTGCTTGCCATCAAATAATGAAACGGCCCTAAGATCACACCGGCGCAGCAGCACCATGAAGCAGTTTTTCTTTCGGGCAAACTTTGCGTTACGCCTCTAAGCTTCTTTCACAGAGCACGAGTCATGTGTGCCTGCGATGAACCCCCACGTTCGATTAATGTTCGCTTATATATGGCACATTAGAGTGACATAGGCGCTGCATTTATATTTGGCCGCTCTTTAATCGGCGACAGTTCGGAATGTGCCGCCTCTCAGTCGCTCTTTTTCGGCCACGTGCCAGTTTTGTTTTTGAAATAAAATGTGACAAAGTTCAAGGCGTCTTGTGGCAGTTCTCATTTGGACCATCGGAATAGCGGTTTTGATAGGATACTAACGGTTTTAATAAAATATATTGTAGGTAAACAATTCAGCTTTAAAATTTTTGCATGCTTAGTTTTAATTTCACAAAGCTTACAACACTAAGACCAACAGAAGAGAAGAAAGAACTGAACGCTGGCTGGATGGGGAGTGTTCTTTGAGTTGAATGTAATCTACGCCACCATCTCTAACGAACAACTGCACTGAACCAAGACAAAACTTTCATTTCGAACTATGTAGAAATAAATTGTTGGGTGAGCGTTTTGCAAAGAAATGCCACACACCGGCATCGTTCAGACTAAAAGAGCAGGCGCCAAAACTGCGAACCCGGAACAAACTTTCAGAAGTGTGGTATATCAGCCACGAGGAAAGTATGACATCATTGCGAAAAGTTGCATGTGTATGCAAACACCGACATAGAACACAAGTCACGAAAACAACGGGTCAAATACGGCATAGATAAAAAAATACGCGCAGTGGTAAAAAAAGCGTGCCGCGCTGTGACACATATGGACACTTCAGACGGAACTGCCCTGGGGGCAATGGCATCAAAAGTCGAAAAGTTTGTTATGCGCTGTTAGCGCGCGCGCGAAAAACAACCAATTGACGGGCCGGCATTTGCCCTGCAGCTGGCACCTAATTTCGTTTTTCTCGCCAAAATAAAACCATCGAAAACTGCCCGCCGGCGCGTCTCAGCGCCGAAAAATAATCCGGTAACGGGCGCATGCAGTGATGTGACCTGGGGGTGACGTCTTTGGGCGTGTTCTAATCCTTGTCCAGTGCAAATCATCAGCCATCTGGAGTGCGTGTGCACCACGCTCGTAAACCAGGCCAATGTGCTAAAATGTGGGCGCACTGATGTTTCACAACCCCGCCGTTCACATGAAAATATTGGCTCTGCTTTTACACCTCCGCGTCAACACCTTCTTGATTCTGTCTGCCTCCCTTATGACGTGTCAACGCCCTTATCACAAGAGGGCCACGTGGCCACACGGTCATGTGCCAACTAGCGGTCACAGGCAGTTTTGTTGGCAGGCACTCAGAAGGGACCACGTATAGCAAGCACCAACATTTTTTATTATTTCTGAACTTTGAACGAAATGTTTGCGAGAACCATATCGGTTTGAGTTGGAAGATAGCGTCGGCTTGCATACACGGTTCCCTTGCGCTCCTTTCTCTGTTCTTGGCTTTTCTCGCCTGTGAAACTTTTTTTAGGTGTTGTATATAAAGTACAACTCTTTGTGGCTTTGAGCATGCGCAGTAAAGTCATTGACGGGCAAATTATGACACTTTTTTTGAAACGGGCGGATAGAAGTTCATTGTTCTAGCTTCGTTTATGTTTAGATAATTTCCTGAAAAACATCCGGTGCTAAAATGTCAGTCGAACAAGAGCGAAACGCCTCAGGGCATTGGACGGCAACAGGATGTATGGTAACACCCTCTTTATAGTCGGGAATATTCATCGGGCGACCAGCAGAGTTGAGCAAAAAGACAATATTTTTTTAAAACGTCTGCCCTTCGTTCGCTTGTTAAGTGTTGAATTCACCTGATTTTTCAGGGAAATGCTTCAAGAAAGGTAAAAATCCTGTCCTTTCATTTTTTAAAATAATCGTTCCAATTTTAAACTTTGCCGAGATACAGTACCAGAGGTGCAATTTGTGGCTGATTGCGGCCTGCACGCTCATGATCCTGCGAATGCGCCATACAAAAGATGGCGACCACGCTTGCAGAGCCTGCAGGCTGGGCACGCCTTTTGGGAAACACTAGGGCTTTTGGTGGAGGAACTTTGAAATCCTGAGACAGCCTGAAATTTGAATTTCCTTTATCTCAGGCTTAGGCTTAGGCTGAGGCTGAGGCCAAACCCTGAGCCAATCCGTGCACCCTATCAAAAAATTGAATTTTGATTTTGGAGGAGTGGGACATTTCCCCCATCAAACATCTTAGGGTTTCCCGCCATACGCTGGGCACAAACTCATGAGCAGGGTTGGATTAAAAATTTTTTTTTATTATCGAACTATTTTTAGAAAAAAACTTTTCAATTTCACTTTTTTTATTCCGGATCACCAAAAATTGGTTTCTTGAAGCATGAAATTTCTGAAATCAAGCTAGTTAGGCATGTTTTGAGGGACACCAAAGAGAACTTTTCCACTGACCTGCATGTTCACCAGTGATCTAATCCCTTTTGGTCATGACTTTGAGAAGTTCGAAGGTAACTCTGTGGGATACAGAGTCAGATACACCAATTAATTTTCAATGAAATTTGGTTAACGCGCGCGTAAAAAGTGCTAAAATTTCGAGCGCAGCGTGGAATTCTAAACAAGCACTACATTATATCTAAAAAAGAATTTTTTTTTAAAATGGAACAAGCACCAGATAAAAATGACTTTTTGGATTTGGCCCCGCCCTTGGCCGAAAGCTGGATCCGCCACTGTGATGACACACGTTAATGGTACATGATCACAAACTTTCTGACTAAAATGTCGCAAAGAAACGTTTCAAGGACGAAGAACCCCAACTGTGTATTTCTACATTTGTGTAAGAGTGTCTTCCAACAAAACGTACATTATACAGGATGCATGTATCACTCAATAGAAAGAAGCACTCGCACAAAAACTCGGCACGCGTTTCGATACTAAACGGAACTAAATTGTGTACAGATTATGGGTCTGAATGTGCAGCGTTAGAAGCAAAGGGATTCGCTATTCCGCTCCTGATGTGTGTGTAATGGGGAGCGTAATGGGTCCTTTATTTGCTTAGAATATGAAGATCCAATCTGCTTCCAAAGAAGCACACAGAAGGATATGTATGGCAAGCAAGCTATGTAGCTTCGTGCTTAATGCAGACCAAGGTTTCTAGCGGCCGGTGGGCACTTTACTGCAGGCATCTATGTACTATATAATGTAAGTCGGGGTGCTGGTCTTGGTCGAGGTTGACTTTGATCACGCATCCAAATATAGTACGCCATCCGTGAAACCTCAGCCAGCTGTGTGCTACTCAGCCAGTACTGCAAGTGACTGGCCTTGTGTATGATGGATGAGCCTATTCTAAGCCAAGTCAAAGTTCAATCGATCTCGCAAACCTGGTACATCTCTGACCCATGCTGACCCAGGATTTCAGCAAAGTGCATACCCGGGCTTTGCGTGTTAGATTGTGTTGCTGACAGTGTCAAATGCTAAACAGTATTACAACTACGATCTTGTGTCGCTTATAGTACACGCTGAACTCGTCTCTAGGCACTGCATGTGTCGCGCTAGGTATATACAAGGTATACGGTACATTATTATGTACCTGGTACCTATACATGTTTCAGAAAAGATCTCATGACTCGGATATTTGACCCAAATTCATCAATAACAGGGGTCTTAGAAATGAAAGAGCATTCCACTATTTTTGTCTTTGAAGGATTCGCGTCACGTGCACAAGAGAAAAACAATGTGAGAGGGCAACATGAAACCTTGGATTAACTTATGTGTGTACACGTACATATGTACATACCACTGGTACATAACGCTTAAAATCAGCTGCATTAAGGGGGAAATTGCACAATTTTAATCGCCTTTTAAGCTTTACAAGTGCTTAGACAGCAGCGCTGGCATCAGAAAAGTCAAATCACTTGGTACAAAGTCTTGTACCCAGGAGAAGCAACTTACAGGGAACCGTCGGGAGAAAAATTCGGCGGGGGCCGACCGAATTTATAAACGCGCATTCAGGGATACTGCCTGATCAAAAAGCTGTCAAGGCGATTGAATGTTTCGCATGATCTTTGGAACTCACTAGCAGTAGAATTCGCTTTTCTTTGTAATTCGAAGTGCAGGAAATTATTCACGCGTGTCTGCTAAATGTTTCATACTCTGCTTGTCATGCTAGAACAATATTCGTTGAAATTCGAAATACAGTATAAAGAAAAGTGAAATTCTGAAAAGCTCCACAGTCAGTGAGTTTCAAAAATCACGCGAAACATTCTGCTGCCTTGAGAGCTCTTTGATCAAGCAGTATGCCTGAATCAGGGTTGGGCAAAAAAAAACGACGGGGTTTTTTCTTAAAAAAAACGACGTTTTTTTTAAAAAAAACGCCTGGGTCGTTTTTCGTTTTTTTTAAATCCTGAATTTCCTTGATTTTCCCTGATTTTTCAGGGAAAGTACCCTGATTATCAAGGAAAATCAATTTTTTTGTCCCATTTTTTTCAAAAAATTTTCGACCAATTTTTACTTTGTCGAGATACGTCGATATACGGAGTTTGACTTTCAGTGATGACCCCGGCCAAAGTTGGTCCCACGATGCGGGTCTGATATGGGATCTTAGCAACTCGCTAGAAAAGGGTTGAAACCTGTTTATTTTGCCTCAGAACACAGAATTACTTCATTTAACCACGTTTTTTCCCAACATGAGCGTTTTCCAATTTTTTTGGGGGCATATTTTGGTCATCTGGGCGTTTTAAAAAAAACGATTTTTTGAAAAAAACCCTGGCCTGAATACGCAGGTAGAAATTCGGCCGGTCCGCGCCGAATTTTGTTCATAATGATTTGTCTTAAACTTACGCACTTTGTGAAACATCAACCAGCCCAGCGGCGGTGCATTGTCGTAAGTCTTCGGCTGATGTTTCACAGTGGCAATTCAAACGTGTCACCCCACCAGATAAGGTGCGAGTACCAGCGCTATCTCTGTTTACAAACTACGTATACTCTTACAATTCTTTTGTGAGAAACTTTTCAAACGCGTTGCCTGATCCGTAAAGCGCATGCTGCGTGCACTGGCTATAGCGGTCACGTGACTTCTGTAGCCAGTGCACGCATAATGCGCTTTACGGATCAGGCAACGCCATTGAAAAGTTTCTCCCAAAACAATTGCCAGAGTATACCATAATGTATCTATGTACTTATATATAGGTCAACGGTTTCTGTGTCCTCAAGGAGCGCTTGTGTACAGCAAAAGTTTGATTGAAAAACTCCGTCTTCGGAACAAAGTGGGTTTCTCCGGGAAGGAAGCTTTTACCGTCCGAGTTGTTCGTCGCAGTTGTCATGGAGCACAAAAACAAGGGCATGAAAATTGTTTGTTTGGCTTGAATTCGTTGTGGAGAGCTATATATGTACCAGGTATACGATGGTTCTGGGTTCAGAACCCACGCATGAAAAATGTGCTCAGACCACGGTTATGTTTACAGTTAGCCACTTGAACCGAGACATTCGGAACAGGTCAAGTTATAACAAGTGATGCACAATATTCCGGAAAGGAAATCAACAGATTGTAACCCTATGAAACATCAACCAGGTCCATTTACGTGGAACCAAAAGCAGACACCACCACCCTTGTCACGACAAAGTTGGTCCGCCAGCAACTTTTGTTGTATGTTTGCAAACTAACGCGCCTGTCCCAGGACAGATAATTAGTTTATTGGTGGTTTGTATTAGCGAGGTCTATTTCTGGTCGAAATAGGACTGTTTTTTTGCGGCAAGGTTCGCCCCCTAATCAGTCCATGACACAGGAGGGCAATGCGCACAATCTTGACTGACGCGCACACAGACTGTATAGGTGGAGTCAATTAGTTTTGAGCGCAAACTCGAACTTTGAGAACAATTTGAGGAAGCAATTCTCTTCAGCACTGCTTTGAAGACCATTAGCATGTGTTACCACTGGCAGGAAATAAAATTGGATCACAGAACAAAATAGTGGTTATGGCCAAGAAAAAAATCGATTTCTTTGCTTTTGCCTGTATACAGTATGTCTGATGGAACCAAGTATTTTTTCCGAACTAGATACACTTAGTTGTTACCGCGGCCTTGCATTTTTTTGCCACAAGCTGCGGTCATGTATATTTACATAGGTATCCTTTGTACATATGTATAATGTACGCCCAAAGTGCATGTAAGTTCAAACTCTTACAGCTTGAGGATAAAGAGCAAAAGATTATGACGGATAAGTCGGGCTCGATAGAGTACTGTCATTGGCGTATGTACGTCATAGAGTAAGTATGTACGTGCCGTTTTTGAGAAACAAAAATGTCGTTCACAGGCAATTGCACCTGGACAGGCTATACTTATGATTTCAGAAACATGCTGTGCACAACAACAACAACTGACTGCAACAACATTCACACACGCATACAGCCCAACTCTTCGGAATAAGAGGAGTTGTGCCAAACAATCAAACATACAATTATCCCTCGATAACTTATAAAGGTACCATCGTAATGCAAAGGTGTGCCGTTGAAGGCGCAAGTTTCTGCAAAAAAATGAATATACACCTACGTTGACTTCAAAGCATAGAGAGGCACAATAAAATGACCGTTTCAGGGCGATAATTTACCCCTGTCATTTAGGTATAACCACAAAGTTGCGACTGGCGCATAAACCCTGTGACATGGGGCGCCATTGTGTGATTCTCACACATTGCTCCGCGGGTCATTTGTATATTTTGAGCAGCTTGCTTCTGATGTCCGAACAAGGGTACAATTCCCGGTAACATTGACGGTTTGCCGATTGATGGCATATAATTCACGCTAATATGTTCATATCCCCAGCGCAGCTCTCGTCGTAATCACACACTCGTCCCCAATGCGACGTAATTATAGAGGCAAACTACGCCAACACGAGCCCGATTTCGCAGCTGGCAGAATAGTGAAACATTCTGACGTGGCTGCTGATTTGGGAAATGTAACACGTTGAAGAATACAAAGTGGAGCATGATGATTTTCTCTTTCGTTTTGAATATACACCAGTTCGAAATCGGGCTCGTGTTGGTGTAGTTTGCCTCTACAGTATATCTACAGAATGGTATGCGTTTCTGGCGCCCATATTCAGGGTTGGTGACCAGAGTTCTCGATTTGCGTTCATTCCAGTCCATGGTCTTCATTCACACCGAAACTGCTGCCAGTACATTTCCGATGGAAATATCGGAAAACTGCTGTCAACTGGTGCTACTGTAGCTTATAATGACGTTTAGCTTTAGGCTGCGCGTATACTCATTCCGCGGAACAGAAAGAACAGGTGGAGGAACGATCGTTTCTGCCAACTGAAGTGCGTTCCGCTCGAGGAATTGTTTGTGTTTTATCAAACTGATGTCGCGGTACCAGTTTTTAAAACAACCGAAAAATTAAAATATTGGGTTGGCCCAAAATGCTCGTTCCTCCACCGACTTCAGTACATTGAAAGTGGAGGAGCAGTCATTTTGCTTCAGCCGTATGTGCGCTTGTCATCAAATTTGTTGTGCATGCGCCTGGCGACTAACTAAAGCTGTTGTTGTTGACCCGTTGGCTAAGTATTTCGCAGTTAGCAGAAACGTTCGTTCCTCCACTCGTTCTTTCTGTTCGGCGGAACGAGTATACGCGCGCCTTTCAGTATGTGACCTCGTGTTGAACACGATGAAAGAACTTAGAACCGCCGCAGGAGGCCGTAAAGCAAAAAAGCAATTCCATGAGTGTCCACATGGCCCGCGCATAAAATGACGCAACAAAAATACCTACATATACATACATTGCTATACGCCAGCGGGGTTTCTTAAAGTTGACAAAAATGACAAAAAGCATAAATCATAGTGTGAATGTGAAATATACAAGTGCTATAAGCGTATTCAAGTCAGAGCGGCACACCGTATGATGTATACCCATAGGAGTAGAAGTTTAGCGAAAACGGCACAAGGCTTTTCGTGCGAGTTAGAGCAACTTTAAAGGAATGCCGCCCTTTGCAATACATGTATTCATGAAAGAAGCGAATGGATTTCATACTTTTCAGGCTACATACCTATGCTTCAGCATTTTTCTCTGCCAAAGTATGTTAAAATATTGGTATTTGGGCCGGTCGGACTCTCATCAGAATATTCGGAATGAGCCCAAAGTCTGGATATGGTCTCGCTCGCTAGACAATAAGCATAGAAACGAGTACACACAATACGTACATACTGTATTATTATAAAATACAATAAATCAAAACATGGGGAAGGTGTGAGAAACTCAGATTTTTTAACAAGAAACAATACCTGGTATAATTCTGGAGAACTGGAGTGAACCAGCATTAATGTGGATCTTCTCTATTGCAACGATCCGGTTATCACAGCTTTCCGATACACAGGATAGGAATATACACAATAAAAAGAAAAGGATTACCGCTGTTCGAGTACAATGATAGGCGCTTAAAAAGAATAACCTCTCTAGAAAAAAGACAGTCTCAAGACCATTGAAAAACTGCGCGCTTTGGAGTTTGTGAAAAATATTATAAGCACGCATTCAAGCCGTTATATACATACAGTATTATATATAAAACCGGTTGTGTGGAGCAAGGTGCCTGTCGTGTTATAAACACCCAAATTGGCATAATTTTTGTGACTTTGCACAAATGTACAATTTTGCTTGTATGTTATCCTAAAACGCATGTACAGTATAAAACATGACGTAGTCTCAAGCGCCCTCAACAGACAATTTTTTTTGAAAAATCGGTATTCTGTGAATATTTTTTGCTGCTCTTAATTATATTCAGAACTAGAGCAAGAAAATCTTTCTGACAAGAAAATCTGAGCAAGATTCTCAGGATTTTTTCCGTGTGAGGAATTTGCGTGTTAATCACGGCAGCAGGGTTGTTTAAAAAAAGTGGTTAATTAAAAAAATTTATAAAAATTTTTTTTGAAGAGCCAGATTTTCTGTTTTTTTAATAAAAACACGAGTTTTTCGGAAAAACAAGATCGCCTAATTCTTCCAAAAATGGCCTTTTTAAGACATAAATTTTTGAAATTTTTTCTAAGTTGGGTCAAATTGCCCAAAATCGCGCCTGCGGCGCTTTAGTTTGACCGCCAAAATGACTCATAAAGAAGTGATGGACCTCAGTTTTTTTAAATGATAAGTCAGTGCATGCTTCTTCGGCACCATAGTTTTCTATATTGAGTAGCCCCACCAATCTGTGAAACGGTTATACAGAACGTATGGAAACTAATAGGCACCATGTGTACATACAAGTGTACGTATACTGGCGCAGGATCATGAACAGAAACTTTTCATTTCATTCAGTGTCTTGAGAGCATCATTCACAGGGGCTCTATTTGGAGAATTCAGGTACCGGAGAACGCCAAGTACGCCCACTGGGGGCTTAGTTTAGGATTCACATCGAATATGAGGTTTCAATCAATTTCCCAAATATACCCGCACTTTGTATAAGCATGTGAGACATGAATAAAATGTCTGCAGATGCGGCGCGCTTATTCAGAACAACTATAATTTGTTTCCAGTGGCGGCTTTTTGGAGGAGCATATTTGGCATTATCCGGCACATCGCTCCTTTGATCAGAACTTTACCAGCTACAATACATAAACGGTAATCTCTTCCTATTATCGGTGAATCATCGGAGCTAGCATGGTAATGCTAAGCGACATATGGTTGATTCCTTATATTGCGTGAGTTCAAAAATTTAGACTCACGCCATTTTCACAAGACTTAACTTGAGAAGCCCAAACTTGCACACAACTTGTACGGCGTGGACTTCTAGGTCCACACAAAATTTCATTCCGCTGCGTGCCCACTCGCGCGATCGCGGGCAAGATACAGTTGAAATTTTTGTAAAAACGTTCTTTCCCTTTTTTTTTTCCACAAAAGAGTAGTCAGGGCCCAGACGTTACTGAACACCAGAAATGTTAATATCGCATATAGGGTTTTCGCACACGAGAAACACGATGGTGCTATCGCTGACTTCGTAACTCCACGACTGAGACCGGTTCCAGACCATGACCACGACTTTTTGTATGTAAAGTGTGCTTCCCGAAGTAAAATTTCGCCGAAAAGTTGGGTTACCAGAACTATTAAAGTTGTTTATGTGGTTTTCGCACTCGAGAAACACGGTGGTGCTATCGCCGAGTTCGTAACTTTTAGTATGAACGGTTCCAGACCATGACTTTTTGTACAGAAAGTATGGTTCTAAAGCCAAAATCAGCGGTTATATGTGTTTTTAATCGTTGTTACGTCGAACATATATTAATTCCAATTGGTTAAATGTTTTTCAGCTCAAAAAGAGCCATAATGGACGCTCAGACACACACAACAATGCATTAGTGCACGCTACGCAGTTGCCTGATTGATAAAGCGCACAATGTATTACCCACAACACACAGCCAGCCAGCCAGCACACACACACAGGCAGGCAGCCAGCACACACACACACATACAGGCAGCCAGCACAATAGGCAATGCAGCAATGCACGCGTAGTTATGTACATAGTAATGTTTGTGAAGGAAAGTGGCGAAGCAGTTATGTCCGAACGGTCTAACGCGCATCACTGAAGACGAAAAGGTCGCGGGTTCAAACATCCACGCGCGCAGCGAACTTTTTGTTGTTTTTTACTAACTTTTAATGAATGCTGGGTAACATTTTTCAGTTTTTTCGTGTTTTTATTTGAGATTAATTATTAAGCACAGGTGCGGTTCGCAGTTTATGCGCTGTGATATCATTCATGATAAAATACCCACAAGATATCAACTTCTTAATTAAAATTGCTGTTGCTCTCTAACATTCAAAGCTTTTTCCGCATTTATAATTTGGCTTTCGTGGGAAAGTTAAATAGTAGTTTTTACGTAACATTGAATCCAAGATCAGATGCGGCGGCCAACACCAAAGCAATCTGGAGACTGATGTTTGACACTTATTTCATTGCTGAAGCTGGAGGGACAGGGGGCATGGAAGTTCATTGCACAGCTTTGCTTGGTACTAAACCAACAAGTGCCATTCTCTGAGACGATGCGCAATCAGTGCGCTATAAATGATGGTACCTAGGGTGTCAAATACATACCTGGGGGTAAATTAAAAAAAAATAAATAACTTGACAAGTTACCATGTTCCTCAAAAGCATAGACATGCGCGTGGGACACTGCGTTGGTTTTGTTTCAGTGGTGGGTGAAGACGCAGACACAAGCGTGTCTCCATTGTCAGAACCCCATAGTGAAATCGAAACACAAAATTGGCCTTATGTCACGATAACCACCGATTCATATATCCTGCCAAAAAGTACAGCATCCTTAAACTAATCCCCACACCTCATTGCGCTCATGTGCGCTGATTACTTGAGAAAAGTCTGATGGTCGACATTTTCATTGTTTAGAACCATTGTTTGCCGGAACTGAAAACTTTCTGTGCCTGATTTATCCGGGTTCTCTGTTTGGCGCTTGCGCGATATAAAAGAACGACACAAGAAAGAAAAATGCCCCAAGGGGCATAAAAGAAATATGGTTCCCTGGCTGACTGGCATAAAAGAACGATACTAGCTTGCACCACTTTGTTGATGTTTCATGAGGCACTGGAATAAACGTAAGTGTGTTCTGAGCTGTTTGATGCCGAACAGTAGATATTGAACCATATTCCCGGCGCTAACTCTTTTGAACCAACACCCAGCCGATAGCGAAACTTTCGTGAAAACCTACATATTCAGGCAACTGTTTCTTCTTTTCAACCTCACGATGGTAACTGTGCAGTCTTCGGTTAAGCACGATGATTCAACAAGGAGAGGAGTAAAGAGAATATTGCACTCTTTCAATATCTCCATGCCCTGTGTCTCTGGTTTCAAAACAGCACGCGCCGGGAATATGGTTCAATATCTACTGTTCGGCATCAAACAGCTCAGAACACACTTACGTTTATTCCAGTGCCTCATGAAACATCAACAAAGTGGTGCAAGCTAGTATCGTTCTTTTATGCCAGTCAGCCAGGGAACCATATTTCTTTTATGCCCCTTGGGGCATTTTTCTTTCTTGTTATCATATGTTTGGCACTGTGATCGTGGTCATCCGTTGACCTGTGCTACAGCCCGTGAAGTAGTGTGTGTTACACTGACTGAGGCTGTGTGTGTATACGCGCTAGTGTGCGTTACACGTTATACCTTGTTCGTGCAGTCGTTTGGTGCTGCATAGGTATAAGAGCACGCTCAAGCACGCCAGCCAGACGGACGCGTAGTTCAGTTGGTTAGAACAGCCGGAAGACGCAGGTTCAACCCCTGCCGTGTCCATATGTTTGGTGGTGTGGCTTGGAGGATCACAGCACGTGAAATTTAGTATCCTGCGACAATCTACACAGTTAGTCGCCCCCACGTCCGCGTGATTTTTATACTACCGACAAACACTGATAGATAAAATAGTCGTGTACAGTCCACGTCACGTTCAGATCCTGCTAGAACAACCGAATCGCCTTCGTACATACGTTGATGATCCCCACGTGAGGGGTCACGTGACGAAAAATTTTGAGTTTTCAAAAATTTTTGTGTATCGCCTCCATTTCACGTGAAACGACGTTTGCGCTACTTTTTCTAATTAACAAAATTTTTTCAAAAATAAATAATTTTTTTTGTTTTTTTTTAAAAAACAGTGCTCTAATAAAAAATTTTTTTCTACCCTGCGCGGCAGGGATACTATAGTCGGCGCAAATTAGATGCTGCTTTTATCCGGTGTGAAATACAGAATGAATCATACAATGACGATCGGCCCAGATACGGAATATGGAATATTCCTACTCCTCCCCCCGCCGCGGAAGGGCTGAAAACAGAAATTGTCCTAAAATGGCGGGAAACTATATCTAAATCGTCTTATCATTCTCACACACGGCATCTTCGTGCCCGTCTACCATCAAACAACGATCATCGCTCGCAACAGAATCATTGTCGACAGCCAGAATCACTCGTTGCGCCCATTCCATTTTGTCCTGCCCGTTCAGTCGAATCACCACGCGACCGATGTAGTTCGTCGCACGAGGTCGATCGACACGTCGACACACGTTGGTCTTCTGACGTGGCGGCCTTTTCTTCTTCTGTATTCTTCGTTTTCGTTGCTTTGTTCTTCGACGCGGACGAGTCGAGATGGGAATGCAGGGCTTCTTCTGCAGGATCGGCCCAGATACGGAATATGGAATATTCCTACTCTATATTTTTGCGGAGTTGGCAATATAATATTGTTTCTTCATGGCGCGTTGACAACAACAATGAAAATTAGCGAAAGAACAAGCAAGAAAAGAGTGCATGCGTGCTTCCCAGTCATTGTTTTTAGTCATAATCGCTTGTCATCTTTTTCTTACGCGACACAATGTTCATGCTTTTGGAACTAATAAAGCTCGCTGGTGGTAGGTCGACTTCAGAGTATGTACATACATATGTAGATATGTAGCACTGGGCCAAAACATTCGAAGTTGGCAATGTGCCATAGCGACCCAACTTCAGATGTCTAAAGGCTCAGGCGTGCCACATTTGGCTTGGCATTGCACAAACAGACATCTTGATACACCACTGAAACCACAACGAATTGAGGAAGTACATACTCAAGCACGCGCATTCACAATTGTCATCCACGGGTTTCCATAACGCACTTGTGTGACATACTGCTGGAACTGGAACTGGTCGCAAGAAAGCAAACCTCAATGCACATGGGTACATCAAATATTAATCATGTTCCACGCACTTTGTGACTTTCAGAACTTGTATCCCTTCCAGCATCGTAGACCTGGTGTGTACTGTTTGTCAGGCAAATTGTTCCGTACTACTTTAAAAAAAATCCGAGCACCCCTGAACAATGTCCCGAATAACATAATTGTGCAGCTTATATGGGTACAGCAAGTTGGTGCATGTGTTTTGCCTGACAGGTAATGCGTACAACTGTAATATTGACGCACATTTCAGGGCACTCTGAGATCTGGGGCATGGTATTGACGATTGCTTGGTTTCCCGAAGACAATGGGTGATATTTTCGAAACGGTGTAAAAGTCAGTTGGATGTAAAGGTCGGTGGAAAGCTCGGTCGACAGCTCAGTGTGACAGACCTCGGTGTAAACTTGAAACATTCCACGTTAATAACAGGCAATGTTTCACGTTTACACCGAGCTACGCCGACCGAGCTTTCGACCGAACTTTACACCGACCTTTACGCCCAACCGACCTTTACACCGTTTCGAAAATTCCACCCAATGGCGACGCCTGCTGGAAGTGCTAAACTGTCTCCAGACTATTGTTTGCGCGACTGTTTTTCGGTGACGATAAACTTCCATGTCGGTTTGACTTGAAAACACAGCGGCTATGGCTGCTTTTCATATCGTCCACACACATCGTCAACTACGGCCCAAATGCCATGTGAGATATTTCTCGCTCTCACTTTGCGTCGATTGGATTGACGACCAGCCATGATAACTTGAGTCGCCCAACCGACCTTTACACCGTTTCGAAAATTCCACCCAATGGCGACGCCTGCTGGAAGTGCTAAACTGTCTCCAGACTATTGTTTGCGCGACTGTTTTTCGGTGACGATAAACTTCCATGTCGGTTTGACTTGAAAACACAGCGGCTATGGCTGCTTTCCATGTCGTCCACACACACATAGTCAACTACGGCCCAAATGCCATGTGAGATATTTCTCGCTCTCACTTTGCGTCGATTGGATTGACGACCAGCCATGATAACTTGAGTCGCCCAACCGACCTTTACACCGTTTCGAAAATTCCACCCAATGGCGACGCCTGCTGGAAGTGCTAAACTGTCTCCAGACTATTGTTTGCGCGACTGGTTTTCGGTGACGATAAACTTCCATGTCGGTTTGACTTGAAAACACAGCGGCTATGGCTGCTTTCCATGTCGTCCACACACACATAGTCAACTACGGCCCAAATGCCATGTGAGATATTTCTCGCTCTCACTTTGCGTCGATTGGATTGACGACCAGCCATGATAACTTGAGTCAACGATTAAACAGTTAGCCGGCTGTACCAACGGACGCCACTCAACGTATACACGTTGAGAACCTATGTATACATTGCGGTCAAATTAACCGACCAAAGTTTGACCAGCGTAAACGTGATTTTGCCACTCCGAATCAACAACCCTGAGGCTGGTTAAAACTAGCGCCTCGATCCTTTTCTGCAGTTGAAAAACTGTGAAAGTTGCCTGCTAGGTGTCCGCGTGATATATTACCAAGAGAACAACACCTCGCCCGGGACCATCATACTACATTTTTGTTGCCGAAGTCAATGTATATCTTGGTGGCAAAGATGTCACTTTGCAGTCAATATTAGTTTTGTGCCGCACTTGTGGTTATTTTTAGAAGATCTGGGAAACAAAGTACCGGAGTTTTCCGCTTAGAGCCCCGGGGTCTCTAAGTGATAATTGGTGAAAAATGGGCCCTCCGACCAGAAGAAAAGATCCAATTTGAACGCCATGGGCTCTATGTGGAAACGTGGTAATTTGTGTTTTTGCTACCTTGTTAGTTGGGACTTCTTTGAACAGCAAGTTGTCCTTCGTCGACTATATTTCACCATGATTATAGCCATCTTCATTCCAACATTGTGAAACAACCGAAAAACACGACATTTTTGACGGTAGTGTACTGACTTGAACGATTTTGCCAAGCTCACCAGTAACTGAAAAGCTGATGTTTTGGATTCGTCGAGAAAAAACAATACCAAATTCGAGCCTCCGGGGGCTTTAAGTGGAAAATTCTCCGTATTCGGAAGTTTTATGTGGAAAACTCCGGTACCTAGTAAAGAAGTTGCTAAGGGGGTTTATTAATATCTTTATTGTACGTGTATACAAGCAGTTCGGACACTTGAAGCCGCATTGATGCAGTTATGATAGCAAAATGCAGAATGGAACCATCAATAAGACAGAAATCAAACATTTCCAGTTAACGAAGACCATCAAATCTTCTTAAAGCTGCCGGTCACTGCCTGTGTGGAATCATTCATGTCAAAATCCGACGTAGTTTCCATTGTTAATCGGCGCAAATAGTTTGGATTCCTTTACAAAGTCGCCATCCGTGTCTGTAACGAAGAGGAACTGATTGAAAAATTGCATGAGTGTAATAATGGCAAAGCAAGCCGATATCATCAAACTTACACAAATGTTGAACAAATTGTGTTTTGCAGCAACATAGAGTAACCTCCCACTGGGGAATTTAATCGGCAAAAGTCCCGGCGCTGCAGTTTCGTCCGGCAAATTCAAGATCCCGCGTCCAAAAAGCAAAACGCAAGTTGAGTTGGAACAGACTTTGATTCGCGACGCGAAACTAAATGCATGTGAATATGAAAATTACAAAATGTCTGGCAAAGACAGCCAGCACTCTCTGTTACTCTGTGTTAAAATACTCAAACGACACGAGTTTGTCCGACCATGTGTCACGTATATAAACAATTGTATGTACACAAACTTATTTCCCCTTTTTACTTCGCGTTCACAAGAATATGCACATGCGACGATTTAATAAAAGAAAGTTTCGGGGCGTTTCTGCCTGCATGTTCAGGGCGGTCACCTGACACAGAAGACATATGGGATCAACCTGAAAAGGATATTATTCTGTTTTATTTTTTGAAAATTTTTGGCAAATTCTCTGTTTAAGTTAAAGTGCATGGTTTTTTGTGAACTTGACGAGAATGTTTGGAAGTTATTGATGATCTTTCGCTGTTGAGAGAGAGAGAACACGAACAACAAACACGGCTCTCAGAGCGCATATTTGCGACGAAGACAGGGAATGTCGAAGAGAGACAAATATTTTATGGCAAAACAAATGTTTGAGATCAGGAAAATCGCACAACCACAGCACGATGTATGCAAAGCATCGAAAAAGAGTTCAGGTAGCAGACTTTATAATAATGCATGATATCAAAAGTTCTTAATTTGTTTCATGAAATTTAATTACACTCTGACTGAAGGTGCACAATAATTTCGTCACAAAAACAAGTTAGTGTGTAGAACATACATGCAGTATATCAAATTTTCAGCTGCCTAATTTCATTATTGTAGCAGGTACATATACAGTGCCGGGTGCCATTCTGGGCTGAAAGCAACCTATCATCCGCGAGCAGCACGCGAGCAACTTCCCACAGTCAAAGGTTTATGAGCAAAAAGTCGACGAAGCAACTTCGCGGGCACGCAAAGTATTGTGCGTCCACTGGCCGTGTTTTGCAGGAGTTCTGCTTTCAGCCGAAAATTGCACCCGGCACTGTACATACATCTACAATCAGGCGTGTGTACATTATAGGAGGATGACAACGCTCAAACCACATAACTATGTTTGTGTGCCAGTGGTTGTAAGCATTCCATGGCCAGGCATTTCATAAACGCCTGTTTCAGGTCATTTGCCCATCTTGACCGTGGACTCCACAGTACGTACACAAAGAACATCACGCCGTAGTGCGCGTAGTAGAGCAGATGCGACACAGCGTCCGCTATACGCTCGGCGGCAGTCGCTAAATGCGAATAGTACTGTATAGTGGCCAATTTTGAACGGATTTGTGAAAAAACTTATTGTCGGATTTGTGTTTCACGACAACACCGAAGTCGTAAGGTCATGTCTGTTACCAACGGATCTTCAGGGCGAACTTTGCAGTGGATCTTCTACGGTTCGTCCCCCAATTTGCATACTACTTTCCACGTCCACCAATATTGTATAGTGTGAACGAAACACCGATATCCAGATAAAGTCACTATAGCGGGTCGACACCATTTCTATGCGAGAGCGTAACCGGGTTCGACAGGGCAGCCGTAAAGCTGGCAAGTGGTTATTTAGTCTGGCGCTAAGACTACACTTATATGAGGTGTTTGGAGGTCAGCTCTGGCTGTCTGGTGTCTGTTTAACTGACAAGACCCAGAGCCGCGGTACTGGACTTTGGGTCAAAACCCCACCACGCGTCATATGCACCCCAGTACCCTTAGACTAATATATCCCGCGTGTATATCAAAAGACTAACTCAACCACAAAAAGGTCCCCACCTTGCGCTGTGTCATCTTCGTGCCAAAACAACGAATTATAGGCGCGCATGATGTAGTTGGGCAGAGTCATCAGGATGAACATTGATGTGACCACAGCTAGCGTTTTGGTAAGCCTGCGGAAGTAGAATTCCTTGATCGTAGCAATTTCAATCAGTAAATTCGTTAAGAGATCAATAAAACAATCAATCATCAATTCAATTACCTCATATGCGAGAACGAAGGCATACCATTTCTCGACAACATTGATTGTTCGCTGCCAACAGTTGTTGACGGATGTGATGACGGTTTGTTATTCGTCCGTACCGACAGCACAATCTCGTCAGGCACCCGTGCGTACCCGGCTTTGCCGCCTCGCCCCCCAAAAAAAGGCCAAGCAGCCTAACCACCCAAACCACAGCCCCACAAATTAGAACCCCCCAGAGACAGGAAACGCCACTCCCCCCAAAAAACAAAGCCCCCCAAATATAGCCTTCCCACCCTCTCCCAAACATCACCCCAATAAACAGAGCCCCAAAACATAGCCCCAATAAACAGAGCCCCTCGAAAAACTACAGCCCCCCTAAACAGACTCAAACCCCCACCCCCAGAGATCGGAAACGGGCCTCACCCCCCAAAGTAAACAGAGACCCCCGAAAAAAACAGAGATTTCAGAAACGGGCCTCATTCCCCCTCAAAGAAAACAGAGCCCCCACTTAGTCCGCCCCCCCTAGTCTAATCTAGAAATAGAAAGAACTAACATTTTGCTTACCTTTTTTCGTTACATTTTTCTCAGCGTTGGACGACAACCCACGTCCTTTTCGAAATCCTCTCTTCTTGGGCATCGTCGTTGTGTTGTTGTTGCTGTTATTATTATTATTCTTTTGGTGTTGTTGTTGCTGTTGTTGTTGTTGCAGTTTCTGTTGATAGCGAATCTGAAAAATGAAGTGGTAGGTGATAAACCAGTCAGTACCAGCGTAAATCCAATAGCAATTATCAATACGCAATACCTGCGCTCTATTTCAGGCAAAAAAACGAAAAACACGCGCTCACTTGCCTTGTCCCACGGCATCAATGAAAAAACATACACGTGACTCGCACGTGAATGAGACACGTCACCGCAGCAACAGCCAATCACCGCAGCGAACGGCTGCTGCTGATTGGCTGACCCCGCCCACAGCGCGAAATGCGCTTGGAAGAAAATTTCGCAATGCGAAAAACATTTCGGACGACCGTACGAGTGATAGAAGCAAAAAATAAAAAATCGGGCTCCATAGGGCGGTACAAAATGACAAGAGCTTCAGATTGATATGCGACTCGACCGGATTCATTCAGTTTCCTGGGAGGAGATAGCAATCACGCAAAACATGTCGCCGCCGGACTGCACTTTTTTCGGGTGGCTGAAAAACCACTTTATACTGCACCGATTGCACCCAAATTTTCAGCGTCTTGTACAGGTTCAATCAGCTCCCGAAAGCAATCAAAACATCTTCGAAAACCGAACACACGCCTTCACGCCAGCACCCCCGATTTAACACGTCAGGTATAGGGAAAAATCGGTTTTTCCAGCCTGCTGATGTTTCACGCGCATGTCAATATTTCTTTTTGCCAAAAGCTTTACCTACATCAAGGTGTCTTTCATATACACAAAAGACCAACCGCCAGTCTCAACTCCTTGCACTCAACTTTTCTAATAACAAGATACACACAACGCTAACGCGTTGTCTTCAGAATATACAGTATGTCCCGTGATATTCGTGGGCTTCAACCAACCGGCCAGCCATAAAGTCGACCCTTAACGCTAGCTAACATTAGCAGGTGTGAGGTCAGCGAGCCAGTATAACCACCATTCTGCTCCGTTCTTGCAGCGACGTCGGTTGCCGTCTATTGACGTACGTGTCGCACGTGGCTGACTGGGTGTGCGCGTGGTCAATCGCGATGGTCACCATTGACCGGGTGCTGACATTGACACGGCCGGACTGTCTCAAATCGGCCAGTTGCACCAAAGTGGTTGTTGGTAAGTCGCTTGGGGGGCGGGAGCGTACCGCATCGGACGGATAAGGGAAGGACAAATGAAATAGAGGCATGGAGTACA